>CM069911.1:30918833-31121071 GCA_036172215.1 Camellia granthamiana | reverse complement strand
GGAAACTTTGAGATCCTTCTTAGACTAGAAGGATGATGTGAAAAGTATTTGCTTGTTTTTGGTTTTTCAAAAATACTTTTTAGAAAAATCTATTTTCCTATTTTCCATGATTTTTTGTTTTTCTTGAATTTTTTTAATATTTTAAGCAAACTTTTTTAATTTTTCGACATATCTAACATAAATACACATAAAAAGTATAATTTTTGTGAAAAAAATCTTTTAAAAATTCACTAAATACCAAAAATATAAAAAAAATATGAAAATTCAGTATATTTTTTTTATATTTTTATGTATTTATTAATTTTTTAAAATATTTTTTCACAAATTTTTTAGTTTTTAGATACATCTAAGTAAGGTGCATCTAAAAAAGTAAAAAAAAAAATGCTTAAAATTTTAAAAATATTTACTAAAACAAAAAAAAACACAAAAAAATATATAAAAAAAAACATCAATTTTCAATAAACTTAATCTAAAAAACTCAAACCATACTAATTTTTTTTAAAAAAATCCATTAAAGACTCAAAAAAAGAAAGCAAAGTAGAAGCTAAAAAGATTTTTTTTGACTTTATTTATTTTTTTTATATGAATATTTTTTAATTAACAAGTTTTAAAAATAAATGATTTAAATAACTAAAATGGGCTCTAAAATGAGCCCATCAAGTCCAACTATTTCTCTCCAATTGAATTCGTGAAACATACGATTCGGTATTATCAATCTACTCAATAAAATTATCTTACGATAGAAGCTCCTAGATAAAAGATGGGGCACTTTTTCAAAATCTTTTTTCACCTACTTATGTTCCATTTAATTCACATTATTTTTTTATATTTTATTAAGTCCTATGGATCACATAGTTACCAAAATATCCCTAATAATATTCACATTTATAATGTGAATGTTCCGTGATGTGAATGTTCATATTGTCAATGTGAATGTTAATATGTCAATGTGAATATTCACATTGTAAAATATGAATGTTCACATCACCAAATTGCTAACCGTTCAAAAACTATTTGTAATGGTAGAAATGTCTATAAAATACCTTAAATATGAGAATTAGGATTTGGTAGATCAAATGTTCAAATAATAGGACTTATTGAAATACAAAAATATCTAATGGACTAATTGGAATACAAACACTTGAAAAAGAATTTTCTAATAAATCTCTCATAAAAGAAAACAAGTGAAACAAAATAAACAATAAATTATACTGACCCTTTTGAGATTTAAAAAATAAAAATAAACTCTACAAATTTAGCATAATTATATTGACGACTTTCTTTTAATAAGAGTAAATCAAATGAAATTAATACAGAGAATATAAGGACACAAGGATAAGTAATGCTAAAGTATATATTTTAGTGTGTAAAAGATGAAAACATTTTTTATAAGGGGATAAAGTGCTATGTGAATTTAACATTAAGGAAGAAAACAATGTAGTTATGCAAAATTTATGGACTATTGGTTGTATATTTCCAAATCGTAATGAAAATTTAATTTATACCAATAAAATTTGACAAGTCTAAGCTTCATATGAAAGAAACAAGTCTAAGCTTCCAATTCTTTTGGTAGTGAAGAGTGCTGCATTTAGAAGAGATCAGAAAGGTGAGGTACAAAATCTAAGTAAGCAAGACATACAAGGTAAAAGGAACGATGCGGGGTGGGTGAATAGAAGGCCATCGTTTGCAGAGGTGGTAAAAAGAGGGGAAAAACCAAAAGAATTTGAAGCTGTAGTTATCGCAGAGGAACATGGAATTGGGTGGTTATATGAGAGTGCTATAGCTAGGCTCAGGAATAAGTGTCAATTTTCAGACTTCAGGAAGGAATTTTTCAAACGAGATCTGAAGAATGTATGAATTCGAGAAGGTGGAGGAAGGTTAGCAATACTATCTTTTGATTCGGTAGAGGCATTAAGGAACAGGAGAGAGGTGTCGGGAGAATGGATTAATGATTGGTGTGAAAACGTAGTAGAATTGAGGGAAGGTCTTGTGTTTGAACAAGAAAGGGAGGTATGGTTACGTTGCTATGGTGTATCATTGGATTTATGGAATACTACAAATTTCAAAAACATTGGGGAATTATGGGGAGAGGTATTAGAAGTTGAAGATGTTACTATGTCCATGTCATCCTTAGCATATGGTAAGCTTAGAATCTTGACAAAGTCTATGGTGACCATTAACAAGTATGTTAAGTTGATCAGTAAAGGCTTAGTAAGCAACATTAGGGTGTGTAAAGAGTTACGTTTCTATCAAGAGCATCAGAGAGAAGATAACTCATCAAATTTCCAATTCAGTGAAGCTCAAGGTGCAGGCATGGAAGGTGGGAACAAGAAAGATGATGATAACGTGGATGAATCAGAGAATGAAGTTAATGGCAATGATGATGTGATACATGATCATAGGAAAGGGCATGGTATGTCAAAGGAGGGTAGCGGTGGCAGTTCATTTGCATTGTCAGTAGTAAATGAGACGTGCTATGAAGCGGGAGACCCTAGAGTAGCTGGGATAGGTCTTGGAAAAGAGCTAAGCATGCACATGGTATTGATTAAGAACAATAACAGGGGAAGTGGAAGAGTTTCAGAGTGTGGGCCTTCAGTGGGTTTTATGAAGAGCATAAGCACCTCTGATCCACCCAGGCCCAGTATTAATTTAAATGTGGTGTTGGACCAGGCCCAGTTCAAGGGACTAATTAGTGGTCTGAATCGCAGAAGAGGTGAAGGGAAATATGATGAACCCCAAATCAAAAGATATCAATCACCAGTCCAACTATCTATTGAGGAGATTGTAGGCCCAATGGGATCAAAGGGGCATCTAAATCAAGATGAGGCAGAAATACAACAAAGAAGAGTGCTCAATAGAAACCAAGAACTGCTGAGTAGATACAGTGGTGAAGATCAGATGAGTTGTGAGTTGCAAAGGAAAAGAAGACCGGGGAAAAACAAGGCATGGTCCAGGTATGGTTTTCGAAGAGGGGCAATTTTTAAGGCAGTAGCAGTGTCTCTCTCATCTCTAGTGTCATAAACCAACAATCATAACAGAAGAAGGAAGGAAAGAGATCATCAGTATTTGCTAAATGAAGCTCAAGCTACAATCCATATTGGGAAAGCTCTGAGAGTGGATTTTGAAGGTAAGGAAATAGAGGTGACAGAGAAAATTATTACAATGAAAAGAAATGATAGGTCCCAAGCTCCAAAGAGGACTGTGGGGATGGGTGCTTGAAGAAGCATTTTTGGAGAAGTAGGAGTAACAATATTTTTGTAATGAAGTTAGTATCTTGGAATATCAGAGGGTTAGGGAGGATTGAGAAGAAAAAGAGAATAAAAGAGTTTATAAGGCAAAGAAAGGTTGACATGGTCCTGTTTCAAGAAACAAAAAAATCAGAAATGACAGAGTTATTTGTCAAATCATTATGGCCAGAAGAGTTGGTTGGTTTCATGGCAGTGGATGCTGAAGAAAGTGCTGGAGGGTTGCTTTGTGTATGAAGGCCTGAGGTGTTTGCCCTGATTAATTGCTGTAATAACATAAATTGTATCATCCCCTCAAGTAAAATGTATAATGTAATTGAATGTGTAGTTGTAAATGTTTATGCACCCAATGACAGGGGTATGAGGAGGAATTTATGGGAAATTTTGGGTAATCTTAAGCGTAAGTTCCCAAACCATGGTGCATTGGGGGAGATTTTAATGAAGTTCGAGCAGTGGCTGAAAGAAAAGGCTGTATTATGAGGGATGGTGGGATGAATGAGTTTAATGATTTTTTAAATACATTGGAGTTAGTGGATGTCCCAATCATTGGGAGGAAGTATGGGTGGTGCAACTCTCAGGAATGGGAGAGGTGGAGTAAATTGGATAGATTTTTAGTTGGCCCAGAATGGTTAGAATGGTTTTGTTTCAAATTATGGGGGCTTTCTAGGTCATTATCTAACCACTGTCCAATATTATTAATGGAAGATGAGAGGGATTGGGGGCCTAAACCATTTAGGCTTTTCAATGCTTGGGTTCTCCACCCTACCTTTCTGGATAAGGTAAAATCAGTTTGGGAAAATACTCAAGTGGATGGATGGGCTGGGTTCAGATTAAAGATTAAACTGAAAGCCTTGAAGGAAGCTCTAAAAGTATGGAATATTGAAGTGTTTGGGAATGTTGAATACAAGCTCAAAGAGGCAAAGGATGCAATACATGTATTAGACTTGGCTGCTGAGGAAAGGCCTTTGAATGATATTGAAATATCCAGAAAAAAAGAGGTCAAAGGAGAGATTTGGAAGCTGAGAAAAATGAAGGAATGGATTTGGATACAAAAATCCAGAGTAAATTGGGCTTTAAAAGGAGATAGAAATACTAGGTATTTCCACATTATGGCTACAAAGAGGTTGAGTAGAAATCTGATGGATTCAATCATAATCAAGGGTACTTCTTACAACAATCCTCAAGAAATGAAACGGGAAATTTCAAGGTACTTTGGAGAGGCATTTGCAGAACCTTGGAGGGTTCGACCAAAGCTTGGTGGAGCTTTTAGGCCAATTCCACCCTGTCTCGCTGAGTTGATGGTGAAAGAGTTTTTTGAATCAGAAGTATGGGCTGCTATTAAGGAGTGTGATGGGAATAAAGCCCCTGGACCTGATGGATTTAACTTGATTTGCATCCAAAAGGGATAGAGGATAATAAAGGATGATATTCTCAAATTTATGGCAGATTTTCATGAAAATGGGAAGTTGGTGAAGGGCCTAAATACTTCTTTTGTATCCTTAATTCCTAAGAAGGAAAACCCAACAAGTATCCAAGATTATAGACCAATTAGTCTCACAAATTCCATGTACAAGATTCTATCAAAAGTCTTAGCTTGTAGATTAAAACAAGTATCACCAAGTATCATTAGATCAACACAGTCTGCATTCCTAAGTGGGAGAAGTATATTGGATGGAATATTAGTAGCAAATGAAGTGATAGATTGGTGGAAAAGATCCAAGAAAAGTGGGCTAATTTTAAAACTTGATTTTGAAAAAGCATATGATACAGTAAATTGGAGTTATTTGTTTGATATGTTGGGCAAGTTTGGGTTTGAGACCAAATGGGTGGAATGGATTAGGTCTTGCCTAAGTTCAACTTCAGTATCTTGTCTAGTTAATGGCTCTCCATCCGAGGAAGTGTGTCCCCAAAAAGGGTTGAGGCAAGGGGATCCAATCTTTACATTTTTGTTCATTATCGTGGCTGAAGGGCTGAATATGTTGTTATCAAGAGCCAGAGAAATAGGATTGATAAAAGGGGTCATGATTGGTGATGAAGGAGTGAAGTTATCTCACCTGCAATTGCTGATGACACAGTCTTATTTTGTGAGGCAGATTGGGTAGAGGTCTCAAATGTGAAGAGAATTTTAAGATGCTTTGAGGTAGTTTTTAGGCCAAAGATTAATTATCACAAAAGTGCTGTCAATGGAGTGGGAATTGATGAGGATACAATTGCTGAGTTTGCTTCAAGACTAAATTGCACAAGTCAAACAATTCTTTTTAAGTACTTGGTTATGCCAACCTTTAGGGGCTAATCCTAGAAGAAAGCAATTTTGGAAACCTGTGGTGGACAAGTTCAAGGAAAAATTAGTTGGTTGGAAGAGAAGAGTGCTCTCTTTTGCTGGTAGAGTGACACTAATTAAATATGTGCTCTCCAACCTGCCAATGTATTACATGTCCTTATTTAAGATGCCTCAAGGAATAGCTAAAGAGATTGATAAGATACAATCAGCATTCTTATGGGGGGATTCTGATCTGAAGAGGAAGATACACTTGGTGAAGTGGAAGGAAGCTACAGTGAGTAAAAATCTTGGAGGCCTGGGCTTCAGGGACATTAAAACAGTAAATGAGAGTCCATTGGTCAAATGGTGGTGGAGGTTTGAGGTTGAAGATGACGCACTATGGAAGATTCTAATTTGTAGAAGGTATGGTGCTGAAGGGGCAGATGGTTCCCTTTTCATATGGTTGATTGTAATAGCTCCAGGATCTGGAGTGATATACTATCAGTAGTTCATTCTAATACTAGGCATTTTAATCTTTTTCATGGAAAATGTTGAAATCAGAGTTGGGAGTGGGAGCAGGATTAAGTTCTAGGAGGATGCGTGGCTGGGCAGGTTCTGTTTGAAGGATAAATATCCAAGACTGTTTAGCATTTTCACTGATAAAGGGGTATCACTGAAAGACATAGTGGTTAGAAAAGGTAACATTGATGAATGGATTTTCAGGCTTAGAAGACTTTTACTGGCATGGGAGGAGGAAAAGTTAAGAAAGTTGAAAGATGAATTAGGCTTAGGACCAAGTCTATGCCATGAAAATTTGGATAACATCAGGTGGAAAGCTGATTGTTCTGGGTGAGTCAGTGTTAAATCAGTTTTCAACTGGTGTGAGCAGCTTACTGGTTCTAGGCAAAGGTTATCTGGTTTGATCTGGAACAATGCAGTAGCTTCAAAAACACTGTTCTTTGCTTGGTTGGTATGGAAAGGGAGGATAAAGACAATGGATTTTTTATATAAGATTGGGGTTGTTGATCCAAGAGTGGGATTTTTATGTGCTCTGTGTGGAACAAAGGAGGAGTCATTAAACCATATAATGTTGCACTGTCATTTTGTATGGAATATATGGTCTAGCATAATAAAATGGTAGGGTATGCAATGGGTAATGCCTGGTACAGTGGAAGGGCTGCTTTAGTGGTGGAGTGATTGGAAGTTTAAAAAAGGGGAATTACAGATATGGAAAGCAATTCCTGTAACAATTTTTTGGTCCGTTTGGAAGCACAAAAATGATGTCATCTTCAATGAGGTTCAGCCCAACAATGAAGATCTGTGTGAGATTATCAAAGTTAGGGTAGCCATGTGGTTGAAGTCAAATATAGTGGGAAGATATTATTCAATTAATCAGTTTGTCTCAAACTTACAACAGATTAGGCGATGGATAAAGTGATGGGTACTGGTGTACAAAGTAGAAAAGTTGTGATGCTGCTAAGTGATCTTCTGGGGTGAAGTAGTGGAGGTGTTAAGCTGAGGATGGTTACTGGATAGACATAGATTCAAGTGAAGGGTGAATTCTAGTTTTTTTTTTTTTTTTTTTAGTATTTATGCTCTACTACTGGTATTTCTGCTATGTATTCCTACTTTGCTACTGGTGTGTCATTGGATGCTGGAAGTTTTGGATCAGGAGATGCATCAAGTGAGGTGTGTTAAGGCTGCTGATGGATTGGAGTGAACCTAATTGCTGTGCTGCTAATGGTTGTTGCTACTCTTGGAACTGTTAGGGCTGCTAAATGCTGCTACTGTATGTTGCTGCTCTATTGCTATGTGAAGCAGTTCTGGTCTGTGCTGCTGAATACATAAGGGAGTTGAGGATTGAGTTTGCACTTCTTCTGCTACTACTGTATGCTAGAGTCTCAGGAAGTTGGCTGCTGTTTGTAGTTGGCTTCTGCTGTTTGTGGACTAGTCTCCTATGATTGTTGCTTGTGTATTGCAGCTGAAATGGTGGCTGGTTAGTTGTCTTATGCTTGGGTGCTCAAAGGTTGTCCTCTGGTTGATGTTGCTGGAGTGTTTATCTGTCTGTATTTTTTGTGATCATCTGCTGCATATATCTGTCATCAGTGCATACTGCTGCTGTATGCTGCTCTTGTATGATGCTGCTGTTGGAGTCTTAATGACTTGGAGTCGAAGTTGTGTTCTGTTTTGCTGTGATCTGTTTTTGCACTGGTTTGTTGTCTTAGTTTTGCTTGTTCTCTCTTTGGTTGGTTTCTCACCAACATCGTGGCTTGAGCTAGCAGATGATTGTGTTTTCTCCTTAGTGCCAACCTAGTTGGGATTGGGGAGGTTTGCAATGATGTTTTTTGCTCTTGTCTTCCCTCTCTGTTGATGTATACCAAGTTGTAATGTTTGTTTGTTATCATCAATAAAGAGTTTTTTTGCTGATCAACAAAAAGAAACAAATGGTGCAACTTCCCAGGAAAAAACCAATAACAATTTGCTGTGAATTTTCATTTTCAACTTGGAAAAATGGGGAAAACAGTGTATAAAATTCAAATCCAGTTGCGATCAATGCAAGAAAAATATGCCACCGAAGATTCTATTAATTATAGTAAAAATTACAACAAAAAATAAAAAATAAAAAAATAATCTCCAAAGTTTCACTCTTATAACAAAATAAACTTTAGGTTTTTAATTTTGTCTATTTAAACTATAATATTTTAATTTATTTCAATATAAATCATTTGTTTACTTTCGTTGAGTAAAACCATTAAACAAAAAATATTTTAGTCAATAAACTTAACAAAAATAATGAGCGTACCACAACAGATGTTACTTTTTAGTAGAAAAAAGGATAATGCTAGAGACCTCAAAAGTTTTATTAAAATTTTTACCAAATGTCTCACATGGATGTGGGATGGGACCCACATGGTGTGGGTTCCATACCGACGTGAGACATTTGGTAAAAATTTTAATAGAACTTTTAGAATCTCTAACATTTTTTTAGAAAAAATGAAACCACAAAGAACATCAATTTTTTTTTATGGGACAGGCTTCTCTCCAGTTCACATCTCTCCAGTCCATTGTGTGGATTAGAGCGTACTATTAGTCCTGTGAGGCCCACCACGGGTTCAGTTTCAATAATCCAAACCGTGCAATGTCTAAATCTCGTCGAGTACTTCATGCCTGCAAAAAATCATGTTGATCGGATATCGGTAACCCCTTGATCGAAACACATTTTTGTCAATGGTAAATATAATTTTAAAAATAAATTATTATTAAAAATGTGTTCCGATCAAGAAGTTACCGATACTCTATTAACGAAATTTTTGCAAGTATGAAGCACTCAACAAATTCTACATATTAAATTATTTGAATTATCGAATCGAAATTTGTTATGAATCTCACAAGCCTAATAATATGTTCCAATCTACGCAATAAATTGAGAAGGCTTTATATATATATATTCAACAACAGCTATCTATCTTTCACTTTCCTTTTTAATGTATATTCACCGACTGCTATCTATCTTTGACTTTCCATTTTAATATATATTTAACAACCACTATCTATTTATTTATATTCAACAATCACTATCGACTCTTCTCTCCTAAGACCATCTCCAACGCTGTACCAAATCTGATATCAAATTTGAATTTTGATGAAAATGATACTGTTCATGGCTCCAACCGTTCACCAAAGCTGGCACCAAAATGAGATTTCACCAAATCTTTCATCAGATCGACAAGGAAGAAATAAATTCACCAAAACACTGTTACGGACCGTTGGAGGGGGACCCGGGTCGACCAACCGGTTGCCCACCCGGTTGACCAACCGGTCAACCAGTGAAAGGTTCAAACAGTTCAAGGAAAAGAAGTTCAAACCGTAAAAAAAAAAAAAAAAAAAAAAAAAATTTGCCTAACCGGTCGACCGGTCCGGTCGACCAACCGGTCGACCACCCGGTCGTCCCGGAAAAAGTTCAAAAAGTTCAAAAAAAAAAAAAAAAATTCAAAAAAAAAAAAAAAAAAAAATTTTTTTTTGGCCTAACCGGTAAACCGGCCGGTCGACCACCCGGTTGTCCCGGGACACATTTGGTGAAAGGTGAACCGTTGGAGTATTTGTTAAAAAATTTGGTGAAATGGGTCATTTTTTATTCAAATTTGGTGAAAAATTTGAGTCACCGTTGGAGATGCTCTAACACTCCTATAGCATTATTGCTCTTTAAGAGGAGTCTTTCCTTTTTAAGGTATATTCAACAACTGCTATCTATCTTTGACTTTCCGTTTTAATATATATTTAACAACCACTATCTATTTATTTATATTCAACAATCGCTATCTATCTTTGACTCTTCTCTCCTAAGACTCCTATCTCTTTCAGAGGAGTTTAATTAGGAGGAAAATTTTTAATATTTTATAAGGGTGAGAAAATTAATTTTTATAAATGTTAATTTACCAACTAATCACTAACAATTTACTTTCGCCATCAAAAAAAAATAAATCTCTATATGATTCCTACATTAAATCTTGTGAACTCAAGCTAGCTAAAGAGAGACACAAACATG
Source organism: Camellia granthamiana (assembly GCA_036172215.1). Lineage (NCBI taxonomy): Eukaryota > Viridiplantae > Streptophyta > Magnoliopsida > Ericales > Theaceae > Camellia > Camellia granthamiana. The sequence goes on along the minus strand of CM069911.1, from coordinate 31,111,020 downwards.
GCAAGGTACTTTGATATTGTGGGTGGTCATGATGGTGATGGTGCCGTTGCTGGTGCAAGTCTTCTGCTTTGCATGATTGTTATGTTTGTATCGATCATGTCCGTGATTATTTTCGCCTGTGGTACTGATGAAGAATCAAAAAAAGATAAAGGTAGGCAGTACAACTATGGCGCCAGTGGGGCTGTTGTTGCTGCGGCGTCTGTGGCCTCTGCTGGTACTTGTTCTGGAGGAGGCGGTTGCTGAAGGGTTTGGTATTTGAACAAGTTTCAAGAATCCGTATTTGAACTATAAATATGTGTCTTTTTTTGTTTATTTGTGTTTGATATGTTTCTAAATTTTACTTGATCTTATTATGTTGTGGTGTGGTCTAATTTTGTTTCATACAAAATAAAAAGTTGTATTAATGAGATTATGCATAAGTTCCTATATTGTTTGCTGATAAGCTCAAAAAAGAGGGCTGGCCTCTTTTGTGTCTGTTTCTTGTTTTTCTTTTAATAAATTTGAATCCCCATATCTCCTACTCCTACCTTATCTGTTTCAGTTATTTAGTTGTGCTAAGGTGTTTTTCCCGAACTATGGTGCTCGGCCATGGATCAGCTTGTTCATCAGGTGGAAGAAGGGGGATTTCGGCTCTGGGTGGTTTTAGGCCATGGGTGGGTGGTTCGATCATGGGTGGGTTGATTCAGGATATTCACTTGGGCGCTCCTTTCCGAGCGGGAGTTTGAGGGGTGAATGATCCAGAGTTGTTTAGGATCTTCATTCGGGTGCTCCTGTGTGAATAGGAGTTTGAGGGGTGAACTCCGTTCAATCCCATCTTGGTCGGCGCTTCATTCAGCTAAGAGGTGGGCGGCGTTAGGACATCAAAGAGGGGTCTGCTCGGCATTGGGCTGCTTGGGTGAGGAAAACTGTGGGAGTAGTGTGGTTTATAGTCATGGGTGGGAGTTTGAAGGTGATGCGGAAATGGGTGATTCTCAGCAGCTTTCGATGCAGCACTGGTGTTCGGCGATCTCATTCTTGAACGAGTTGTTGTCCATGGGGGTGTTCGGCGACTTCATTCGAAGGTGTGTTGTTGTTTAGGTGTTTGCAAAGAAGTTGGTCCTTGGGTATTGTCCTTGGGTGTGTTTCGGCCATAGTCTTTCGTCAAGGGAGTTTATGGACTATTGATTTATTTTATCCCAATAAAATTGAACAAGTCTAAGCTTCATATGAAAGAAACAAATAGTGCACCTAACCAGAAAAAAACCAATTTCCTGTGAATTTTCATTTTCAACTTGGAAAAATGGGGAAAACAGTGCATAAAATTCAAATCCAGTTGCGGTCAATGCAAGAAAAATGTCACAGTAGATTCTATATAATTATGGTAAAAATTACAAAAATAAAAATAAAAATAAAAAACTCTAAAGTTTCACTCTTATAACAAAATGAACCTTAGTTTTTAAATTTTGATGATTTAAACTCTAATATTTTAAATTTTTTTAATCTAAATTATTTACCTACTTTCGTTGAGCAAAACTAATAAACAAAAAATATTTTAATTATTAAACCTAACGAAAATAGTTAGCATTCCGCAAAATTAGAACTTCAATAAAACATAGATAAGAAATCATTTTTCTTCTTTTTCGTCTTATTTACTATATGTATTATTTTCTTTGATTATGTTGAGGAAAAAAATGAAGGAAACTTGTTCGGTAACATTTAATATACAATTTCTTTTATTTATGTTTATAAAAATTTTAAAATTATAAATAACAATTTGTTTGGTTCCCTTTTATTTTCAAAAGTGTAAAGTGCTTGCAAATTTTACTAAATTATAATGAATAAAAATTTTTATTTTCACTTGTTTTGAAAATAGATTTTGAGTTGTTCCTCCATTCTCAAGTTACATTATCTACTATGGAGTTTTTATTCATTGAAAACAAGCTTTTATTAATTTATTATGTTATAATTTAACATTATCTAGAAAACATTATTCATGTTTGAAGGCATTTTGTTGTTTGAAAACAATATTAACCCTAAGATTTATAATATTAACCATCAATTTAGTTATATATGACATTTTTTCAATAAATGATCTGTTTTATTATCGTATGCTCCAATTACGGCTTTTATGGTGTAATTAAGTCTTTTATGCTCCAATTACGGCTTTTTTGGTGATAATGTCGGTGCAAATTTGAAGCATATCTGTTGTGGATTCAGGGGTCAGGTGCCACATATTGTGTAGTCTGCTAGCTCTGGGGACTGATCTGCAAATGTTGTGTAGTCTGATGCCTAGCTTTGGTGACTGATCTGATTTTGCTCTGTTTCTTTTCTCTGCAGTTTGGGTGAAGCTTAGTTGGCCTGCTATATTGTTAGTTGTAGATGCCTTTCTTTTTCCTATTCTTTTGTCTTGTTTGTTGGTTTCTCACCAACTGGCGCTTGGAGCTTCTGATAGCTCCAAGCTCCTCTTTATTGATATTCTGTATCTTTTCTGATTACTTTCATCAATAAAGATTTTCTTTACCTATCAAAAAAAAAAAAAAATGGTGTAATTAAGTCCAAAATACGCTTCATTGGCGCATATGGTAGAATATGTCATAACAAAATAAAGCGTGTTTTAGTGTAAGTAGGGGCGACTCTACACATGGATTGATGGTGTCCCAAGACCCATCAAACATTTAAAAATTGTAAATTTTTTTTATTTATATTGCTAATATTTTATTGAATATAATTTAATTTTATTAAAAAGTTAGGGGATTCCATCAAATAGAGATTCATACTCATGAGACTCCTACTATTTGAGAAGTTTAAATCACTCTATTTGGTTAACACTTTTAAAAAACAGAAATGATACATTTATCTAATTTTAGAGTTCTAATGATGTAAAAATTCAAAAAAAATAAAAAAATTAAGGCCAAAAATCACATCAATTGATAGGGCCCACCCCATAGAGCTCTTTTAGAGCTCATATTTCAGAGCTCCCAAACATTTTTCTTTCAAAAAATAATTTGATTTTTTTTTTTGTGTGTTTGTGTGTATGCGCGCTCGCGCGCACACGTGTTTAGTGTACCTTTAAATACTTTAAGTATTTTTTAACTTTTTAAATTTTCTTAATCTAGATACATTTAAAAAAGCACAAGAAGACAGTGGGCTATAAAGTCACTAGTACAGATCCCGACTCCTCGTAGAACAATTTTGTTGTATTTATTATTATTTTTTTTAAAAAAAAAAATCCACAAATATTTAACTCTTTAATACATCTAGGTTATGTATAGTTAAAAATAAAATAAAATTTGACTTTAATATGAAATTTTTTTTCTAAAGATAACAAAACACAAAAAATAGAAAAACTCTAATTGCTTTTAAAAACTTAAAACCAAACAGAATGAATATTGTTTAGTTCAATTTTTTTTCTTTATAGAATTTATGGAATTTAAATTTATGAAGTGACCCTATCTACAAAAATTCCTGGAGTTGTCACTGAGGTAAAGAGGTAGATCTCCTCCAGTCCAAAATTTAGATTGGAGGCTGCTACTTGGGCTCATGAGGCCCACCACGGGCCTTGTTATGATAATCTAATTCGTTCATTTTGTTTGGTACATTGTATATTTTATTCATATAAAAAATTAAGTCGATTTGATAATCGTATCCTATTTATTTACCACGTTTTTTAACAAAAAAAATGTATGATTTATTTTAAAAACACAAATTTTGTCTATTTTTTTAGTAAAAAATGTGATAAATTGAATAGGTTACGATTATCGGATCGACACTTTTTTTTTTTTTTTTTTTGAACGAAATACATGACGTGCCCAATAAAATGAACGATTTGAATTATGGAAATAAGACCCGTGGTAAACCTCACAGGCCCAAACAATATCCTCCGTCCAAATTTTGTACTGGAGGGGATCTGCCTCCTAAGTGTAATTTACTCCAAAATAAAAGTAGACAAGAGTCTAAGCTTCATATGAAAGCAACAAATACAGTGTAGCTTCCTGGGGAAAAAAATATGATGTCTAACGAATTTTCAAAATTGGAGAAACGGTCTAAAGTTGAAATGTGTGGTGGTCAATGCAAGAAAACTGGGCGTGAGAATATTGGTGATAAGGTGAAATATCTGCAGAAATATGCCATAACAAGTTCTATATATATTATAAAAGCATATTCAGTCTTCTGAACTTGATCGAGACAGAGATGGCAAGGTACTTTGATGTTGTGGGTGGTGGTGCAAGAACAGCAGGTGAAGAAGGAGTTGTGGTTAATGGGTCTGGGTTCATGATCTATGTTTACATGATTGTTATGTCACGTGCGATCATTGTCTATGATCATCTTTGCTTGGGGTAAGGGTAACTCTGATATAGATAATAAGAATCAAAAGAGAAGCGATGGTGGTGGTCACAGCCACAGTCACGGTCACGGTCACGGTCACATCTACGCTTAGGTTCACGGTCATGGCCAGTCACACACTACAAGAAATTACATTTTTGGCGACTAAATTTGGCAACTAAAAAAAATTTAATTGCCAAAGGCTGAGGAATTGATGACCAAAAATTATATTAGTCGGCAAAAGTAGAAGATTTAGCTACTATTTTTTTTTAGTCGGGGTATATTGATTATTGGCGACAAAAAAAAATTTAGCCGCTAAAAATTTCACAATTGGCGACAAAATATTTTTTTAGTCGGCAAAGAGTTAGTTTTGGCTACTAAAATTATTTAGTCGCCGAATGAAAAACAAAAAATTACTTTTTATCTTTGGCGACCAATACCTTTCCTTTTGGAGACTAATTGTTTAGTCGTCAATTTAGGACTTTCGGCAACTAAATATTTTTTAGTCGCCAATACCTTTCCCAACAATCTTCTCGCGACCAAGCCGGCGACCAAACTATTTAGTCAGGAAAACTTTTTGGCAACTAAAATCTGACTTTTGGCGACTAAAAGTTTAGTCGCCAAAAGCGTAATTTCTTGTAGTGACAGTCACAACCACGTTCGTGGCACTACAATAAAAACACATTTTAGTGACACCATACTAGTGGCATGTTTTTAAAAAATGTCACAAAAAGAATATTTGGTGGCATTTTTTAGAAAAATGTCATAGAGCCACAAACATACAAGGCTCTAGTGGCATTTCAATTAAAAAAAGTGTCACTTCACTATAACAAAAGTGTCACTACAACAAATTTACACTTTAGTTACACTACACTAGTGGCATGCTTTTAGAAAATGCCACAACAATAAAAATTGGCATTAAATGTTTTAGAAAAATGCCACAGAACCACAATATATAAGGCTCTAGTGGCATTTCAATAAAGAAATGTCACATCAATTTTATGACATTTTATAAAATAATGACACAAAAAATTATGTTCGTGACATTTACCAACAGATGCCACTAAACTTTAGTAGCAATGACATTTTTTAAAAAATGTCAAGACACTAGGTAGGTGCAAATTCCTTTTTATAGCACTTAGGTGAAAAGTGTCATAAACAAATATTTTATAGCATTTTGAGAAATGCCACTAAGCCAAAAACTTTCCAAGCTTATAATGGCATTTTGGAAAAAACAAAAAATGCCAATATATTTTCTAAATTTTTAAAATGTAGTAAATGATTAAAAATAAATAAATAAAACTCAATACACACTACAGGAAAAAATTAAACTCAATAAAGTAAAGCTTTTTGGCGACTAAAAAAATTTAGTAGCCAAAAGTCTACAATTGGCGACTAAAAATATGTTTGGTTGCTGATTATATGGGTTTTACCGACTAAAAAAATTTTAGTAGCCAAAAGTAAAGCTTTTTTTGTGACTAAAAAAATTTTAGTAATCAAAAATCTACAATTGGCGACTAAAAAATAAGTTTAGTCGCCAAAAGTGGTCATTTTTAGCGCGGGAGAACTAAAATCCTAAGGCGGGAATTAAATATTTTGGCGACCAAAATTTTGGTAGCTAAAAGTGCATCTTCGGCGACCAAATTCGATTTTGGTCGGCAAAAGTTAAGTTTTATAGCAACTAAAAAACAATTAGTAGCCAAAAGTATAGAATTGGCGACTAAAAAATATTTTTAGTCGCCAAAAGTGGTCTTTTTTTATTTTGCTAGTAAATAGTTTATTTTAAATAAATTATGTTCAATAAAATAATTATGTTTATACATATACTTTTATATTAATATGGATGTATGTACTATATAAATAATATATGTTGCATATATAATCATGTGGTGCTATAGAGGTGTAGTGGGAAGAGTGTGGTGTATAAGGTTTATAGTGCGGGAGGTTTGGCGGTTCGAGTCTCCGCAAGAGCGAATCAAATTGTTCTACAACGAATTATCGTCACGAATGGCACTTAATAGCGTCACGAATAGTGTCTACCATAACATTAAAGTGTCACTGAAAGGTTTTAGCCTTGATGGTGTAATGACACTTATAAGTGTCACTAACTCTTTTTTTAATAGCGCTTGATAGTGCCCCAAATAATATCTACCATAACATCAAAATGTCATTGAAAGTTTTTAGCCATGATGGTGTAGTGGCACTTGCAAGTATCCACCGTGGCACTAGTATCTATCGTGGCACAGATACAAATGGCACTTGTTCAAAATGCCACAAGACTAAAAAATATCATTACACCAATAGTTTTGTGGCACTTTCAAATGTCACTAAATTAAGAAAATGTTGTAGTGTGGGGTCATGGCCATGGTGACGGTGACGGTGGTGGTGGTGGTGGTGGTGGTTGTCATGGTCACGGTCATAGTCACAGCCACGGTCATGGCCATGGTCACAGTCACAGCCACAACCACAGCCATGTTCATGGTCACGGTCATGGCCACAATGACGGTGGTGGCCACAGTCATGGCCGCGGTCACAGTCACAGCCACGTTCATGGTCACCGTCATGGTGATATTGGGTGTGGCGGCGGCAGCGGTGGCTACGTTGGATGCTGAATGTTTTTTTTGTGTTTTGAAGTAGTTAATTTCAATAATCCAAATATATATGTCTTATTTGTTTGTTTGTCTCTTTTTAATATTTTTAAAAAATTTATTTCTCTTAATATGTTGTGATATAATAGATGTATGTGTAAGTTTTTTTATTTTATTTTTTAAATTCATTTCTCTTATTATGTTCATAAGTAGATGCATGTGTTGTGGAAATTACAATAATGCAGTTGAATTTTTTTAAAATTAATTTTACTTATGGCATTATTTTTATTTATTTATTTATTTTTTTACACGTCTACACTAATTCAAAATGACTAATAGAATAGATAGATGGTTAACTTCCTCCCTACACAAAAGTTACAATAACAATATACACTCCAATCATAAGCTCAAATTATTTTGGATGAAATATTTATAAATTTTAAATAGTAATTTTATAGATTGTTTGGTTTTCTATTTTTTTCTTATAGACCAAAAAATTTCATTCTAGTGTGAATTACATAAAATGCTAAGTATTAACGCTTGTGTTATGTGTTAAGGGACAAGTGTGAATTATTTCATAAGATTGAAATTACTAAACGTGACACTCTAAAAAAACTCCTTAATATACTTTTTTCAAACGCAATACTTCAATGTAACACTTTAAAAACATAACACTCCAATATAGTAGACTAAAAGCTCTTTAGTGTACTTTTTTTAAACGTAGTAACGTAACATTCTAAAAAAATTCCTTAATGTACTTTTTCTAAATGTAACATTCCAATCAATGTAACACACTAAAAACTTCTTAGTACACTTTTTTTAAACGTAACATTTCAATTAATATAACATAGTAAAAAACTCTTTAATATACTTTTCTCAAACGTACACTACAACATTTTTTTAGTTTAGTGACATTTGAAAGTGTCACAAAATTATTCTTCTAATGACATTTCTTAGTCTTGTGACATTTTAAACAAGTGCCATTTATACCAGTGCCACGATAGATACTAGTGGCACCTCAGTGACACTTGCAAGTGCCACTACACCATCATGACTAAAAACTTTCAATGACACTTTGATGTCATGGTAAACACTATTTGTAACACTATCAAGCGTTATTAAAAAAAGATTTAGTGGCACTTCAGTGACACTTGTAAGTGCTATTACACCATCAGGGCTAAAGAGTTTCAGTGACACTTTAATGTCATGATAGATGCTATTCGTGACGCTATCAAATGCCATTAAAGAAGACTTACAATCTAAAAAATGCCACTATATGAATTTTTAATGGCGCTTGTTATGCCACAATTGATATTTTTAGCAACTTCATAAATGACACTAAATCCAATTCATTTGTGTCATTAAATAGATATTAGTGTCATTGGAGCTTATTCTAGCGATACTTTGCAAAGCTACTACCACTACTACAAAATGCCACTTATATGTTCTTTTCATTGACACTTTTAAATGCCACAACTAATCATGCGTAAATACGTGTAAAAATTGAATTAGTTTTATAAACAATTGAATATTAATTGTCACATCCTATATTAATTTGACATCCATTCATCCTGTAATATTTTCATAATAATAAACAAATATTACCACCATAGGATCATCACATCAAAAAATAAAATAAAATAAAATTCAAACCACAATCATTTTTTTATCTAAAAATATAAATTTATTTATATTGCAATAAAATTCATAATCAAAATTAGAAAATATTCTACCACACTAACAAAGTTAAAGCAAAAAAAATTTAAAAGAAAATTATTCTAACCATAAGTTCTAAAAAGCCATAGTGATATCCATCTTCAAGAGAGACATTATCAAAACAAATTCAGATCCCAAATTCTTAACCTCAATGGTATAAATATTCTCGGCTAGCATTCATAAGTTGCGAAATCTGCATCCAACAGATAAACATATAAAGGTAATTGAAACTATATTAAGTTGATATAAATTTGTTAATGAAATTAGTATTTACGAAAGAAATATATCACAAATGCAGCAGGGTAAGCAACATGAGCTCCAATAACTTGTCCAATTATTTTGACGAGTCTATATGATCGGATCAAGCTCTCATTAGGTTTAACTGGCACTTGAACATGTATCTCCCAATAGTCAGGTTCTAGTTCTTCTCCTTCCACATTACAACAAAAACACATTTTAGTGACACTATACTAGTGGTATGTTCTTAAAAAATGTCACAAAAAAAATATTTGGTGGCATGTTTTAGAAAAATGTCACAGAGCCAAAAACATACACGGCTCTAGCGCATTTCAATTAAAAAAAGTGCCATTTCACCACAACAAAAATGTCACTACAACAAAAACATACTTTAGTGACACTACACTAGTGGCATGTTTTTAGAAAATGCCACAAAAATAAAATTTGGTAAGATGTTTTAAAAAAATGCCACAAAACCACAAACATGTAAGGCTATAGTGGCATTTCAATAAAGAAATGTCACATCAATTTTATGGCATTTTATAAAAGAATGACACAAGAAATTATGTTCGTGACATTTATCAACAAATGCCACTAAACTTTAGTAGCAATGGCATTTTTTTAAAAATGTCACTACACTAAGTAGGTGCAAGTTACTTTTTATGGCATTAGATGAAAAGTGTCATAAATAAATATTTTATAACATTTTGAAAAATGCCATTAAGCCAAAAAATTTCCAAGCTTATAATGGTGTTTTGAGAAATGCCTGTAAATCAAGATTTAACTACTTAAGTAATTATATATTTACAATTAATAAAAAATATTTAAAAAATAAACTAGTATAAAGTGTCAGAATGAAGATGTTCACAACTGAAAGTCATATGCATTTCTCTAGTAGAGAAGCAAGCCATATGATTTAATCACTTAATTGGTTCACCACACTACAACAAATTATATAAAAATAACAACCGTAAGTCTTTAGATCATATCAAACAATAGCTTAAAAAATCAATAACAACCAAAGGCACTAATTAACAACAATCAAAACAATGCCCATTATCAATATCAGGATCCCATAAACTCAACAATGTAAATCAAATGTAATTGTGAAAAATGACAATGAACTAATTACTTTCAAGCAATATGATATATATGATTAGTTCTTAGTGGGTACCTGAGTAAGAAAGGCATCTTGTATCGACGATCAGGACCATACTTGATGTCGAGCTGCCATGTCAAGAGGACTAGAAGCTGTGTGACCTAACCCAATTTGAACTAATTAATTTTATAAACACACGCACATAAATATATGTATGTATATATATGTGTAGGAAAACATTAATAAAACGGAGCTGCTATGTAGCTCGAAACTGTCGAGCTCGAAATTGGCTCAAATATAAAACGACGTCGTTTTAAAGAAATATATATATATATTTTTTTCATTCTCGTTTTTTGGAAGTTGAAGATGAAAAAACGGAAGAAGAAGATGAAGAAAAGAGGCGAGGGCTGCCTCTTTTGAAGGTCTTCAATCAGTATAACAAACAAAAAAAAAATCAGAATAACAATCAGAATTTGGGTTTGTTCCAACTATGTTAACCCAACTTTTGACTTTGTTCTTGACTATCTGCTGGGTTAACATCAACATTTCTCCAACTAAGAAGGGCATGGATAACAATCACCACTGAGGTGGGTCTGCATTTATCTGCTGGGTTAACATCAACAAAAAAAAAAAAAAAATCATCATCACAGATCTAGATCAAGATCTGCAGATCCAGATCATCAACATCAACAAAAAAAAAAAAAAAAAAAAAATTTGTTCATCAACAAGGTTCTGCAGATCCAGATCACCATCATCTTCAAACCAGATCAACATTCCCTTTATCTTCAGATTTTGCCCTTCATCATCATCTTCAACATCATCATCATCTTCATCACCGACAGCCCCCTTCCCTCTTCCTCTTCTTCCCATCGATCGCCTCCTCTCTTCCTCTTCTTTTCTTCTTCTTCCTCTTCTCTTCTCTCTCTCCTCTATCTCGGCCTGTGTCTGTTATTGAAGCAAAGGAAGGAAAAGAATTAAAAAAAAAATTTCGAGCCTGTTTTCGAGCCAAGCATTCGAGCTACGGATCTTTATCCTTAATAAAAATACATTTAATTCTTGTTACAGGATGCCAAGAGACAAAATAGGTCAATATATAAGTATACTGGTATGAGTACAAGATATAACAGTGTCCACCAGACACAAACAAAAGTACATTTAATTCTTGTTATGGGACAAGACAAGTAGTTTCACTTGCATCGAGACGAAGTGGTAGTTTCTCGAGTTACGGTGACATTTAGTTTTTTACCCATACAAAACTAAATATAAATTGAGTATATAAAAAAAAATAATGAAAATAAAATATAAACATCGTGGGTCTGCCTTGCATAAAAAAGTTAGTAAGACCCACCATTTTGCAAAAAAATAAAGTTAATATAATTTAATTTAATCATAAGTAAATTACTGAAGAAGTACAAAAATGCACAACTTCATGCTTAAATCATTCGAATTGACCAAAACTCAAAGAACAAAAGTTGTACAGAATCAATTTTCCTAAAAGACAGCGTGAATGAATTTAGTAGAAACTAAATAAGTTGAGAAAAAAACTTGATAGAAGAATCTAGACGGAATTCGATCGAAAAATTTGAAGCTGAAAACGAAAAGAAATTGCCTTAAGATGATTTTTTTTCGGAAAAGTTCAAAACACGAAAAGTGTTCAGAATAATGTTTTACTTCAGTTTGCGTGAAATCAATAAAAATAAGCTAGTTTCGTGGGTTAAAACAGCATATAAAATTTGCATTGCTAAAATGAATAAAAACTATTGTAACCAAGATCATCCGATTACAAATTCTAATCGATTTTTTTAGTAAAAAGTTAAAATACAAAAGTTGTCTAGAATTATGTATACATGCATTTGCCCAAATTTCATAATTTATTGAGGTCGTTTACTATTTTTCGAGATGTACAAATCAATACAATTCAAACTATACTAATTAGTTCATAGGTAATTCTTTGTACCTTAACTCCACCATTTTGACCCTTCACTTTCAGTCTACACATATATCCCATATCCCTCCCGTATACCTAACATCGCTCCGAAGCCAAACTTGCATGGGGATATCGTCCCGAGTTTGACCCACACTCTCCAGACGATTAGCATATACGTACGTGCGTAAATCAAAGCACTCGCCTATTCCTGAAAACGAGTCAACAATATATATATATAACCCTTCATTTACTCATGAGAACAAACATAACAATGCCGAGTCTAAGGCATTCAAATAAATCTCATAATCCTTACTCTTTTTTTTTAATACACTTTTTCTCACCAGCACTCAAATAAAACAATTTATGGAATCATAGTGAAGTATTCAGAATTTATATATGGGTTCCTAATCTATTTTAATTTCATATATTCATAAGTGTGATTACAACCATAAAATAAATACATATAAAAACCCTAAACTTTACATACACAACTAACCAAAATAGTTGAAATCAATCAATTATCTACATGCAAGTTTAATATCAAACCAATATCAAATAAATAAAAACAACAAAATAAACATAAATTAAAGAAAGTAGGTTTTGCACTCACAATTATTTTTTTGAAGATCAAGAAATACTTAAAGAATTAATAAAATCACCAAAATAAAACCCTCACTCTTTCTTGTTTCCTCTCCTCTTTCTCGAAACTCCCCCGTCTCTCTCTCTCGGCTTTCTTTCCGACTCACACAGGCACAGCCCTTTCATTTTTTATTTTTTTATTTTTTTGTCTTTCTTTTCTTCGCCTCACCTAATAACTATTATATTCTATTTTATTATATAAATACAACATATATAAATATGTTATATAAGATCAATATATAGATATATAATATATTTTTATATATATATAAAATATAAATATATATATAAATATTTAGATTTATTATATATAATTAAATATTATATTAAATTAATTAAATAGCACATTAAATTCTCATGTACCCATGCAATTAATAAAGTAAAAAAAAATAAAGTAATAATAATAATAAATAATGACTAAAGAAAAATTAGGGTCGCTACAAGTAGTGTACCAAAAATTTATTTATTTATTTATAAATAAATTTGTTCACATTTTAAATAAATAAGTAAACATTATTTTTTATCTTTATATTTTTAATTAGATCAATTTTAATTTTTAATTTTGTGTCAATTTGATCCAATTAATAATACCATTAGTATTTTGATGAAAAATGATCGTTGAATTTGTTCAGATTAACTCACCGAGTTGAGCAAATTTATTATTTTGTCTCTAAAAGAATGACATATGTCACTTATATGCATATTTGTCATTAGAAAATGCTAACAATTAGGGCAAATTACACTATTAGTCCCTCTATTTTGGCTATTGTGTTATTTTAGTTTTTGTAATTTTAATTGAATCGATTGTAACTTTGAATTTTTTATTTTGTTGCAAATTAGTCCAATTGATAGCATGTTATATTGAGTTCAATTTATTTTTATATTTATTTTGTGCATTTTAAAAATTTTTGGAAGTATATTGACATTTTTTGTTTTTTCAAAAAATGACATTAGATAGCTCGGAAATTTTTTGGTTTAGTGGCATTTCTTAAAATGCCATAAAATATTTGTTTATGACACTTTCCACTTAATGCCATAAAAAGTAACTTGTATCTATCTAGTTTAGTGACATTTTAAAAAAATGTCATTACTACTAAAGTTTAGTGGCATCTTTTGATAAATGTCATTAAAACAATTTCTTGTGTCATTCTTTTATAAAATGCCATAAAGTTGATGCTATTAAATCACATTTTGTTGTAGTGAAGTGGCACTTTTTTTTATTGTAATGCCACTAAAACCTTGTATGTTTGTGGCTCTGTGACATTTTTCTAAAACATGCCACCAAATATTCTTTTTGTAACATTTTTTTAAAAATATGTCATTAGTATAGTGTCACTAAAATGTGTTTTTGTTATAGTAGTAATAATGTAACATTCCAAAAAAAACTTTTTAGTGTATTTTTTTTAAACGTAACATTCTAATCAATGTAACACACAAAAACTCCTTAGTATACTTTTTATAAACGTAACATTTTAATATAACACTCCAATGTAACACCAAAAAACCAAACTAATATAAATTTACATTTTCACGCTCGACAACCAACACTTCAACCACCAATCTCCCCAAAAAGAATCTTCCACACCTCACATTTCCATTCTCATCCAAAAAATAAATTAAAAAAATTAGAAAAATGAATCACAAGAGGGCATTTAGTTAAACTCAAATGGCATTAAATCAAATAAATATAACTGTCTAAAACAAAAAAGACTAATTGATTCAAAAAAAAAATTCTTAGGACTAAATGAATCAACATTTTTCCATATAGAATTTATGGGTAAATTTTTCAATAATTTAAGTAAATTTATTCAGGTTTTGCTAAAGATATCAAAACCAAAAAAAAAAAAAAAAAATCATAGGAAAATGACGGATAAACATTTGGTGCAACTGTGCCACATAATACATAATTATATAGATTGCGTGTTTGGAGATGAAGAATTGAACTGCTAATTCGTGGACTCTATAATGTTATGTTAGCTAATTCCATTGCTAATCCTATCCCCTAGGATAGAGGTTGGAAATTATTTTGCACTCACTTTATGAAAATAATAAAGCCACTTTTACGTTAGAAAAGTTTTTACAGGATTTCATAAATTTAATATCAACCAATTTAATACTATTTCACTAATACATAAGCACAATTTTTTATTTTTTTATTTTTGATCGGAATACATAAGCACAATTGATCTTACATTTTCAATTAAATCTCATTACACTAATAATTTTGTCATTCAATTTCATTATACTCTTAACCACAAGATAGTTGGTCTAGTGAGTGACGACTGGGGCCTGGAGGTTTGCTCTCTCTCAAGTCTCAGGTTCGAATCCTTTAACCAACAAATGCATATCTTGGGGCCACGGACCGCAGGGCATAAGCCCTGTTTCGGAAGATTTGTTCAAACTGTAGGAACTTAGTCTGGTGCGTATAAGTTGGCCTAGAATATCCTACATAACCAAAAATAAAATAAAATAAAATAATCATTATACTCATAAGCAGCTGCTCTCTAATCCTTCATTGGACTGGAGAGGTCCAATCTAACCCACTATGTGTCTATATTAGGCCCATTTAAACGATCCAAACAATTTATTATATAGGACACGTTAAATATATTATTCCTATCAAAAATCAAATTGATCAGGCATTAGTATCCATTTGATCGAATTACATTTGTCAGAAAAAATATAGATATTGTATGATTTTGAAGATAGTTCAATTATTTTTGTTCAAATAAATGTGACTTGATCAAGTAGTTATCAATATTCGATCAACTTGATTTTTGGTGTATGTAATGGAAGATTTTTATTTGAAAGGAGTGAGATATTTGAAAAGGGTTTGATTCTCTCCATTTCATGTATGTAATGGAAGATTTTTATTACATATCTAATATCTATGAAATAGAATGCAAATTTATAATTATTTTAAATTAAAAAGACATGATTATACTCCATATTGGATGATGTAATGGAGCCTTTCTCTTATAAATGTGTAATAGAGAGGGTCACAAAATATACCAAGGACCAATAAAAAATTGGATACTACAAAATAACAAACAAACCATTACAAAACATTGAAAACATTTAACAAAATAACAAACAATCCATTACAAAGCATTGAAAACATTTTAAAAATCATATATATGTAAAAGTAATTTTTTTTTTTTGAAATTCACTCATTTTCCATATATAGAGAGTAGTTGGAAAATATAAATCATGAACCTTTGAGGGATCCGGGGGTACTGCTGCGAGTCCCTCACAGCAGTAACTGCTGCGAGACAAAACGGCGCCGTTTTGTCTCTTAGATGCATATTCAAGTTCCAAAAAAAAAAAAAAAAATACTTAACCGCTGCAAGGGCTCGAACCCAGAGCACGTGAAGAAAAGATACCGCTTCGACCACTGCACTGCTTTAGCCTACCACTGAATGGTGTGCTGATATATTTTATTTATTACTTTAATATTTCGGACATATATTTTATTTATTACTTTATGAAAATATCTTTCAAACCAACATAATTGTTTTTAATGAAAAAAATTATTTATATATATGTTTATGTACCTAAGGTCTATTTTGGGAAGTTGATTATTACTAACTTTCTCTCTCACAAAAAAGTTGCTTATAAGCAACTTTTTACCAAAAAGCTGATTATAACCATCTTCTCAAAATAGCCCAAGTTAAGAATAAATATTACGTATACCAATTATTTTAAATGGTGTCATTAATAAAAAAAAATTATATGTACATAAATCAAACTAGGTGGATGTCATTTAATATCATTTTACCATGTAATTCTTAATTTTATAATGAGAAAAAAAAATAGTGTCCACCTAGTTAAAATTAGGATAAATTAAAAATACACCCCTTGATGTTTACTTAAAATACGAATTACCCTCTGTAGTTTAAAAAATTACAAATACCTAACTGTCAGAATTTTTTTATTTAACAGAATTGATTGAAAAAGTGAAATTTCTAACTGTTCATCCATACAATAATAAAATTATTTGAATTATTAATTGAAATAAAATTTTAATATTATTAAAAACAATTAATTAACTTGATGATTTATTAATAAAATGACCTATTTGTTATGAAATTAGAAACTTTAGGGGCATAATGTAATTTAAGTAAATCTCAGGGGGTGTGTTTGTAATTTACCCTTAAAATTATATATATATATATGTTTATGTACCTAAGTTAAGAATAAATATTACGTATATTAATTATTTTAAATGGTCTCATTAATAATAAAAAAATTATATGTACGTAAATCAAACTAGGTGGATGTCATTTAATATCATTTTACCATGTAATTCTTAATTTTATAGTGAGAAAAAAAAAATATTGAAAAAAATTATATGTACATAAATCAAACTAGGTGGATGTCATTTAATATTATTTTACCATGTAATTCTTAATTTTATAGTGAGAAAAAAAAATATTGAAAAAAATTATATGTACATAAATCAAATTAGGTAAATGTCATTTAATATCATTTTACTATGTTATTCTTAATTTTATAGTGAGAAAAAAAATAGTGCCCACCTAGTTGACATCCACCTAGTTTGATTTATGTACATATAAATTTTTTTATTAATGACACCATTTAAAATAATTGGTATACGCCTATTTATTCTTAACTTAGGTATATAAACATATATATAAATAAATAACAATTATGTTGGTTTGAAAGATATTTTCATAAAGAAATAAATAAAATATATGTCCAAAATATTGAAGTAATAAATAAAATATATCCCCTTGGTATTCAATGGTAGTCTAAGTAGTGCAGTGGTTGAAGATGTTTTTCTCCTTCACGTGCTCTGGGTGCGAGCCCCCTCACCGGCTAATTTTTTTTTTTTTTTTGGAACTTGAATATGCATCTAAGAGACAAAACGGCGCCGTTTTGTCTCGCAGCAGTTACTGCTGTGAGGGACTCACAGCAGTACCCCCGGATCCACCTTTGAGACATCTTTTTAGGGTATGAGTTTCAATACCATTTTATTTTAGTTTTAACTTAAACAGTTACATTAAATAACTTATGTTGAAAAATACTGATTTTTTTGACAATTTTAATACGAAATTAAAGTGAAACCTAACCGCTAGTTGAGATGGGTCCGAGTAGGGTTTGTATTATCTTAAGTGAGAAGATTGCAATACAAAAATAATGAGCTGAAACCAGTAAGTTATAAATAAGAATTGTCTCATAAAATAGACATCAATAAAAGTTGGGTTTAAATTTGGACTTACTTTTAGTTTGGATTAGACCTAGGCTTGTGTTTGTGCATGTATTGGGTTTGGTTTTGGTTTTGGACTTGGACTTGGACTCGGATTTAGTCTTGAGCTTGGACTAAGCTGTGTTGTGTTGGGCTTAACTTGTGCATGTGTTTGAGATTAATTGGGTTTGGATCGGATTGTGATCCAACACCCATATCCGTTTTGCGATCCATCGGGTTTGAATAGCATTATATACATATTTAATTATATATATTATGCACATGAGAGTTTTGCACCTTTGTAACTCTAACACTGATGGTTAGAGTTTGATAGTCATTGATACTAGGTTTTATTGTAACTTTCATGGCTAAGACCCCTTCCTTACAAGTATAAAAATGGCTTTTCCCTTCCAACTTAGATGGATGATATAGAAATATTTTTTAGATGGAAAATTTGTGATTTTCTTTAGATAAAGTTAGAGATGGTTTTATACGAAAGAATTTTTTTCTATGTTCTTTTTACTACCCTCTTATTTGGTTCTTGTTGGAGAAAAAATATTGCCATTGTCAAGTTCGTCAAAACTATTCAGAAGGTATTTCTGTGTGAGCTGGTTTTGAACATCGTATCCTGAGAGATAGGCGCCGGCGTACCTCTAGCACCCATCGAGAGGCGGTTAATCTGTTTCAAAGAAATTATGGTATCACACAAGTTTCGATTTGCATCTCTTATTTTTTGTTCTTCAAACTTTTAGATTTAAAGTATGTCTTGTATATTATTTTGTATGTGGATCCGTCTTGTAATATGTTCCATGATTCCTATATTTTTAGTTTTGTAATTTGTTCTGTATTTCATTCTTTAATTTAAAAAAATTGTTTTGTCATTTCTATTTAATTTATTTTATATATTTTTAGTATTATTATGAAAAAATATCAACAATCTTAAAATAGATTCATAAAAATATTTTTTGATAAAACAATTTAATTTTATTATAATTTTATTCTAGTGGCTCTTGGAATTCAAATTAATTTAATTGTCTAGAGTTATTAGATTGTTTTGAGTTGTTTATTTCTAGTAATTTGTTTTTATATTAATTAGTTGTTATTACATGAGTTATTTGATGGCTAGTGCTTAAGTTGTTAGGAGTTTATAATAAATAAATAAATAAATAAGAATTTTATTTCTTAAGGTTTTTACTAATTTATTTGATCTGTTTCTTTTATAGTCAACTTTCTCTACAAGTTAACCTCAGCGGGAAATGAGGATATATAATACCAATAAACAAAAACAAATTGGAACTAGTAAATTGGACTATTAATTTTTTATTTGAATAGGATTACCTTTGCGTGCAATATGGAATAAGATTGGATTTTCATTTTTTTTTTTTTTGGACATATATGTGAATTGAAATATTTGCTTTAATATGGAGAATTATATCGGATTTATTTCATATGTTGTATTGCAAGTTGGTTAACCATGTCAATTTAATTCGATTAGTTAAATTCTGAAAAAATACCAACAACTTATTGATATATCTTGTTGTGTTAAAAAGTGTTGGAAATGGTTATAAATTCTGGGTAAAACCAGAATTTTATCCTAAGTTTGGTCTAATTTTTAGGTGGGCCCCGTGCGTCGTTTTACACGGGTCAAAGTGGTAACGCGTTCTATGCCGCGTTGTGATTCACGTGGTATATTTGGTTGCTTAAAACCATTACCGAGTGAATAGGAAATTGAAGCCAAAGTGTGCTCCATGGAAATGGAGTTTTGGTGAAAATTCCTTATTGCTTGAATAAGGCTTGTCCCACATTGATTTGGTGGGAGGTTTTGAAAGGGTTTATAAGGCTTGGGTTTGGTACTTGGGGTGTGCCCCAAGGGGTACCCAAGTGTTTTAGAGGGAGAGGTTATGGGCAAAATGGGCTAGACCCATTGGACTCAAAAATCACCACGCGCGCCGCCGCCGTCCGTCCGGTCGGGCGGGCTGGGCCTGGGCGCAGGTGTGTGGTTGGGCTTGTTCGGCCCAATACTAATCTTTTTGGGCCAAAAACATTTGAATTTAATCCAGAATTCAAATTAAACTGGGTTTGGAATTTCTGTTCATCCAAACAAGGCCCTTCCCGTTTTCAAACAGAATTAAATTGGTTTGGCATTTTGGTTCATCCAAACAGGGCCCTTCCCGTTTTTATCTGTTTGAATAGTTAACCAACAGATTCAAATCTGTTGAAATTCAAACCCAACAGGTTTCATACCTATTCAATTCAAATCCTACAGCCACCTTAACATCTATAAATAGACCAGCCTCCCATTTGGATTTATACACCAATTTTCGTATTCCATCTCTGCTTTAAATCTCTGCCATATTGCTGCATTTTATTTCTGAAAGAAAGAGTGTAAACACTTAGTGTGTTCGACGAACAATTAAATTGTAGTGCTGCATTTAATTGTTGATAAGATCATTTCATCCTGGGAGATAGACGTCCAAGTTCTGAAAGCACCGTGGAGAGGACGAATCTGTCTTAAGGACACAGTGTTAAACACTGGACTTGATCAGAAAGTTATTCGAAGAAATTAACCAAGTAAGTTGTTTAATTTATTCTGTTTTTATTTGTTTATTTAATCAGATTATTATTTTGTTTTTGTAACAAAATAAAATCTGGTTTTTATTTATTTATTTTTATGTTGAGTTTGATTTTTGTAATCAAACATATTCTCTCCTTTTCTTTATTTCTTTAAATTCTAATTGTTGTTTTGTACACAATAGAATTAAATTCTAATTGTTGTTTTGTACACAATAGAATTAAATCGTTTAAATATAGTGAAGATTGTCCAACAATCTTAAGACAGCTTTCTTAAACGGTGATCTAAATAAAGAGATCTATATGGAACAACCCGAAGGGTTTGTTGCATCAGGACAAGAAAAGAAAGTTTGTCGACTTGTAAAATCCCTTTATGGATTAAAACAAGCACCTAAGCAATGGCATGAAAAATTTGATCATGCAATGCTTACTAATGGGTTTAAGATAAACGAATGTGACAAATGTGTCTATGTTAAAAACACTGACCAAGGCTATGTCATAGTTTGTCTTTATGTGGATGACATGCTTATCATTGGAAGCAGTCAAAACATGATCAAATCAACTAAGCAAATGCTTAACAAAAGATTTGATATGAAAGATATGGGGGGTCGCAGATGTTATATTAGGAATGAAAATAACTAAAACATCTGACGGATATGCATTATCTCAATCTCATTATATTGAGAAAATTCTTGATAAATTTATCAAGGATGATTTGAATTTAGCTAGAACACCTGTAGACATCAGTCTTTATTTATCGAAAAATAAAGGTGATGCAGTGTCTCAGTTAAAATACTCCCAAATCATTGGAAGCCTAATGTACCTGATGAATTGTACTCGTCCTGATATAGCTTATGCTATCAGTAAATTTAAGGAATTTTCACCAAAACTCCATTTCCATGGAGCACACTTTGGCTTCAATTTCCTATTCACTCGGTAATGGTTTTAAGCAACCAAATATACCACGTGAATCACAACGCGGCATAGAACGCGTTACCACTTTGACCCGTGTAAAACGACGCACGGGGCCCACCTAAAAATTAGACCAAACTTAGGATAAAATTCTGGTTTTACCCAGAATTTATAACCATTTCCAACAATCCCCCACATGAATGGAATTTGATGACAACGGAAATGCAACAAAATGCAAATTTATCGAAAGAGTATAAGTCGAAAATATCTTGCATCAGGATAGGTAGTTTTCGGCCTTAAACCTTCCCTAGTGATAACCTATCGGACTTACTGGCTAACCAATGGACGCGATGCCTTGAATTGTTCAGCCGTTTGTGTAAGCCAAGACAATAGATTTCACACAAAATATTTTCTAACACATCGTGGTTCTCACTGTTGTGTTCATTTTGGCCTTGAACGCACCTGGTTTTCATAAGTGTTTCTAGAGAATGTAGCCTCTTTCATTCTCATAGAACCGGCCCCAGTTCAACACTTATATAGGTGATTCTTATTGTGAGTATCTCCTTATACTCATCTTGATTTTATGCCTTAATCAAGATATAAGTAATCATTAAAAGCAAAACTTATCCTTATGCCCCTGCATACAACATATGTTGCAGATATCACTCTCACCATAGGAATGGGTAGGGAATTTGAATCCCTTGGTGATTTCTGGCGAGCCATACATAACTTAGTTGTCCCTTTGAACTTAGTTGTTGGGATCTCCAGTCATATAAGTAGGGTTACCATTATGACGACTCTTATGTAATAGGCTTTAATCCCATCCCCTTAGATGAACTATATACTAGCTCTTTTGTCAAACCTTTTGTTAACGGATCCGCAATATTCTCTTTAGATTTTATATAATCTATTGAGATTATTCTGTTTGACAACAATTGCCGTACGGTATTATGTCGACGACGAATATGTCGTGACTTACCGTTATACATGTGATTCTGTGCCCTACCTATTGCAGATTGACTATCACAGTGAATGCAAATAGCTGGCACAGGTTTTGGCCACATTGGAATATCTTCTAAGAAGTGACGAAGCCACTCTGCTTCTTCACCTGCTTTGTCTAAAGCAATGAACTCAGATTCCATTGTGGATCGTGCGATGCAAGTTTGTTTCGTGGACTTCCAAGAAACAGCAGCGCCTCCTAGAGTAAAGACATATCCACTAGTGGATTTTGAATCTTTAGTATCCGATATCCAATTGGCATCACAATAACCTTCGAGTACTGCTGGATATCGAGTAAAGTTCAAACCATGATCACGAGTGAATCTTAGATATCTAAGAACTCGAATGATCGCTTTCCAATGGTCTTTTCCAGGGTTACTAGTGTACCTACTCAATTTACTGATAGCATAAGCTATATCAGGACGAGTACAATTCATCAGGTACATTAGGCTTCCAATGATTTGGGAGTATTTTAACTGAGACACTGCATCACCTTTATTTTTCGATAAATAAAGACTGATGTCTACAGGTGTTCTAGCTAAATTCAAATCATCCTTGATAAATTTATCAAGAATTTTCTCAATATAATGAGATTGAGATAATGCATATCCGTCAGATGTTTTAGTTATTTTCATTCCTAATATAACATCTGCGACCCCCATATTTTTCATATCAAATCTTTTGTTAAGCATTTGCTTAGTTGATTTGATCATGTTTTGACTGCTTCCAATGATAAGCATGTCATCCACATAAAGACAAACTATGACATAGCCTTGGTCAGTGTTTTTAACATAGACACATTTGTCACATTCGTTTATCTTAAACCCATTAGTAAGCATTGCATGATCAAATTTTTCATGCCATTGCTTAGGTGCTTGTTTTAATCCATAAAGGGATTTTACAAGTCGACAAACTTTCTTTTCTTGTCCTGATACAACAAACCCTTCGGGTTGTTCCATAGAGATCTCTTCATTTAGATCACCGTTTAAGAAAGCTGTCTTAACATCCATTTGATGTATTTCTAAATTAAACAACGCTGCTATAGAAATAAGCATGCGAATGGATGTTATTCTTGTCACAGGGGAATATGTGTCAAAATAGTCCAGACCTTCCTTTTGTCTGTAACCTTTAACTACAAGTCTTGCTTTATACTTGTCAATTGAACCATCTGCTTTCATTTTTCTCTTGAATATCCATTTATATCCAAGAGGTTTAGAACCTGGTGGAAGATCCACCAATTCCCAAGTATGATTTTGCATAATGGATTCAATTTCATTATTAACAGCCTCTTTCCACAAAGGTGCTTCAGGACCTGTCATTGCTGCCTTAAAGCTTTGAGGTTCATTTTCTAACAAGTATGTCAGAAAATCTGGACCAAAGGATTTTGATGTTCTCGCTCTTTTACTTCTTCTTGGTTCATCATCATTTAAATCCTGTTGGTTGAGACCATTACTAGTCTCTTGTGTTTGATTGTCATTAGTCTCTTGACTTTGTGTACAATCATAAGTTCTTTTCTGTGAACTTAATTCCTGTCCTTTCTTGTAAGGAAAGACATGTTCAAAAAACACAGCATTCCTTGACTCTATAATAGTGTTCACATTTATATCTGGTATTTCTGATTTATAAGTCAGAAACCGATATGCACTACTATTCTGAGCATAACCAATAAACACACAATCTACTGTTTTTGGTCCAATCTTAGTCTTTTTAGGAACATGAACTTCAACTTTTGCCAAACACCCCCACACTTTCAAGTATTTGTAGGAAGGTGGTCGACCTTTCCATAATTCATAAGGAATGCTTTTGGTTTTCTTGTGGGGTATTCTATTAAGAACATAATTAGCAGACAATATTGTTTCCCCCCACAAGTTCTGTGGTAAGCCTGAACTTAGTAACATGGCATTCATCATTTCTTTTAGGGTTCTATTCTTCCTTTCAGCAATTCCATTTTGCTGTGGAGAATAAGGGGCTGTAGTTTGGTGAATAATGCCATATTGTGCACAAAATTCATTTAATGATGCATCATATTCACCACCCCTATCACTTCTAACCATTTTAATGGTTTTACCAAGTTGATTTTCAACTTCTGTTTTGTAGAGTTTAAACATTTCTAAGGCTTCATCTTTACTTCTAAGTAAATAAACATAACAATCCCTTGTGCAATCATCGATAAATGTTATGAAATACTTTTTGCCTCCTCTAGTTTGAATAAATTTTAGATCACATACATCAGTATGAATTAATTCTAGAGGTTCAGTTTTCCTTTCAACTGATTTAAATGGAGCCTTAGTTAGTTTTGCTTCTACGCAAACTTCACATTTATGATTAGGATTAATTTCAAACTTTGGTATATAATCCAAACCAATTAATCTACGCAAAGCATCATAATTTACATGACCTAATCTACCATGCCATAAATTCAACTCAAGAATATAAGCAAAAGATGTGTTATTCTCATTCATAGCAACTTTTGGTACAACTGTCATTACATTAAGTTTAAAGAGACCATCACTCATGTATCCCTTACCAACATACATACCACTCTTTGTTAATACAAACTTATCAGACTCAAAAACAAGCCTAAAACCATTTTTACTTAACAAATAACCAGAAACTAAATTCTTCCGGATGTCAGGTACATGCAGTACGTTGTTGAGGGTCAGTTCTTTTCCTGATGTCATCTTCAAGATCACTTTCCCTTGTCCAGCCACAGTAGAAGTAGAAGAATTTCCCATAAAAAGTTGCTCACCATTTGCAGCCTCATTGTAGGTAGTGAACATCTTCTTGTCCGCACATATGTGACGAGTTGCTCCAGTGTCAACCCACCACTCTTTGGGATTTCCAACCAAGTTAACCTCAGACACCACAGCAGAGAGGTTGATGTCATTCACTCCATCAGAGATGTAATCCAATTCTGTTACATTGGCTTGATTGGTGGTCTTCTTACTTGTACTTCCATGAACCTTCTTAGGGCGGCGGCAGTCAGAAGCTCGATGTCCAGTCTTGCCACAGTTATAGCATTTCCCTTTGAACTTCTTGTTGCTGTCGCTTTGTTTAGGACCATCTCCAGTAAACTTCCTCTTTTTATTATGTGGTTTATGAACTTGTTCAACCACATTAGCCTTGGACTCAATGGGATTTTTCCCATTTCTCTTTTCAGCCTTACGGTTATCTTCCTCAATTCTCAGTCTTACTATAAGTTCATCCATAGTCATCTCTTTGCGTTTATGTTTTAAATAATTTTTAAAATCTTTCCAAGCCGGTGGTAACTTTTCCACCAAAGCAGCGACTTGAAAAGACTCGCTAAGAGACATACCTTCTGAATGAATATCATGCAAAATTATCTGAAAACTTTGAACTTGAGATATTACCGTTTGGGAGTCAACCATAACGAAGTCCAGAAATTTACCGACGACAAATTTCTTTGTGCCGGCATCCTCTGTCTTGTATTTCTTCTCCAAAGAATCCCACAATTCTTTTGCTGACTTCAGAGGACTGTATACATTATACAGCATGTTGTCAAGGCCATTGAGGATGTAGTTTCTGCACAGGAAATCTGAATGTTTCCAAGCATCTACTGCGGCAACAACTTGCCGATCACTTTCACCCTCTTTAAGTGCTGGAGCCTCTTCATGGAGAAACCGGGCCAAATTAAGAGTTGTAAGATAGAACAGCATCTTCTGCTGCCATCTCTTAAACTCGGTACCATTAAATTTTTCCGGTTTTTCTCCATGATTGATTGGTACGATACTGAGAACCACGATGTGTTAGAAAATATTTTGTGTGAAATCTATTGTCTTGGCTTACACAAACGGCTGAACAATTCAAGGCATCGCGTCCATTGGTTAGCCAGTAAGTCCGATAGGTTATCACTAGGGAAGGTTCAAGGCCGAAAACTACCTATCCTGATGCAAGATATTTTCGACTTATACTCTTTCGATAAATCTGCATTTTGTTGCATTTCCGTTGTCATCAAATTCCATTCATGTGGGGGATTGTTGGAAATGGTTATAAATTCTGGGTAAAACCAGAATTTTATCTTAAGTTTGGTCTAATTTTTAGGTGGGCCCCGTGCGTCGTTTTACACGGGTCAAAGTGGTAATGCGTTCTATGCCGCGTTGTGATTCACGTGGTATATTTGGTTGCTTAAAACCATTACCGAGTGAATAGGAAATTGAAGTCAAAGTGTGCTCCATGAAAATGGAGTTTTGGTGAAAATTCCTTATTGCTTGAATAAGGCTTGTCCCACAAAAAGTACAATAAGATCATTATATGAAAATCATGGCAAAGAAACCGAACTCGAAAAATATTAGAATAAGTAAGAAATTAAAGAGATTTTAAGGGATAAAATAAAATTATTTAGATTATGAGACCAAATCAAATTTACTTGATTTTATACTAATATATTATAAATATTCAAAAAAAATTATGTCCGCCCCTGAAACAGTGTATAAAATTCAAATCCAGCTTCACTCAATGCAAGAAAAATATGTGGTTCCATATGATTATAATTATTACAATCTTCTGAACGAGAGAGAGAGATGGCAACATACTTTGATATATATTGTTTATCCCAATTAATTTATTTAGCTTTGTAAAAAATGCAGAAATATATATATATATATTTATTAAAAGGTGTGTACACTTAATAGGTGTATTAAGAAAATCAGCTATTTAAATGCCGGAGGGAAAAAAAAAAGTTTTATTATTATTATTATTATTATTTAGTTTAAAACTCAATCAAAATCAAAATCTGAAATAGTTCTGTAGAGTTAGTTACCTGGGGACAATTTGGGAATTGAAAAAAAAAATTGATAATTTATACCAATTTAAATATACGTTTTATATAATGAAATGTAAGACATAATAAATATTTATACTATATTATTATATAAAGTGAAGAAAAAAAATAATGCACAAAAGTAGGACTAGGCATAGGGTTATCTGAACCACCCAATCCGAACCGATCCGCATACAAATAGAAAGTTTTACAGACACAATGAGGGCAGATGCGGTTTGGAATATGGCATTATTGCGGATTGCGGGCGGGTTGCGGATTTTACCCGCACCCGCAAGAACCGCACTTAGATATTTTTATTTATTTTTTATTTTTTATGATGGAGTTTGCAAGTTTGGACAATGTTTTTATTTTATTTAATGTGTTTGAATTGAATGAAGTTTTGTAATGTTCTCAAAATAATACATAAATCAATCATTTATAAGATTCCAAAATCATAAAAGAGATATTATATTTCCATTCATCAGAGTATTTTCTACAAAAGGTATTACATGTTGACAACAAAAGTAAATGCCCTACGGGCTTACAACTTTCCAAGTCAACACTTGGTTACAACAAAAGTCGGTCAGAAGCCCTTTTTACAATTAAAGCCCTCGGCTTGGAAGTAAAACATGTAGTACAGAAAAGTAATAACAAAAGGAAGCATGCAGCCTCTAAACTATCCAAGCTAGATCCTTGGAGGCGACATATCACCTGAACCTGAAAATGATGTCCCATATAGGGTGAGCCAAAGCCCAATAGAGATACGCTAAACATAATATGAGAAATAACTAAAACATTAGCATTTGATAAATGTTTAAAAGTTCGAAACTATCTCAACCCCCTTTTCATAATCGATCAACATAAATTTCCATACATTCTTTTACATTTACAACCGTGTTTCAATTTATTCCCATTTCTTTATCTCAATCAAATCAACGCATATTACATTATTTATCCAAACAATTCAAAATGAGACTACAACTCACATTATCAACACTTCTATCATCAACGATTTCAAATAAGACTACAACTCATAAAGACAACACTTCAATTCATCAACATCATTCAGATGTATATAAGGTTTTGGGACTTTCACCCTGGACACTCCAGCTAACTTAATTATCAATGGAGTCCATCCCCTATCTCCGCCCAAACAATGGAGTACATCCCCTATCTCCTCCCAAATAAAAATACATAGGCAATGTATTTAGACACTTTATCATATACAATGATCATTTAATGCACATATTCATTAAAAGTTTAAGATTTTGAATGATTTGCTTGTGTTAGGAGTTGATTTTGTTGTGTTTTTAATTTTATAAGTTTTAATTCATTAATTATTAATGTTGAGCATTTTAGAAAATGGAGAGAAAATGGTCCAAAATAAATATTTACAAAACGGGGGAAAAAAAAAAAGGCCCAAAAATAAATTTTTTAAGAAAAAAGTCTAATCCACAAGCTGCCCACAACCTATGAATGGCAACGGGTTGGGGCAGGGCCCAGGGATGGCAATTTAAACCTCGCTCGACAGGGACCCGGTCTCCCGACCCCGATTTGAGGGGGTTTTTCTCGAAAATTATTCCCATAGGGCCAGGGATGGTATTAAAAATTGAATCCCCGATCAGTTTTGGGTCGAGGACGGTGATCAGTGTTCAAGCCTCGGCCAGTCCCCGGCCCCAAATTTCCCCGAAGTAAAATTACCATTTAATCCCTCTATATATATATATATAAACCAACCCTTTCACTCACACAGCAACATCTCATTACCGCCTCTCCTCTCTCTCTCTCTCTCTCTTTCTCTCTTTCTCTCTCTCTAAAACCCTCCGTCGATCTCCATCCTCCCATCACGGCCGATCTCCCTCCTCTCCCTCCTCCCATCACCGCCAAGATTTGAGTTCACTTTCCCTGACCTCCGTCACTATCTCCGACCGCTGATTGAGCCACCACAACTCCACCGTCTCTTTTTCTTCTCCAACGACAGTGAGGCCAAGCTTGCCGAATCACGCCACCATCACCACTATTTGCGGTAGTTGCAGTGACGGCATCCGACCAAGCTTCGCCGATCCGGCAATGACACCATCCGGCTGTGAGGCCAAGCTTCGCCGATCTCCGTCGCGGCCTTCGCCTTAGATCTAGAATTTTCCTTCTCTCTCTCTCTTTCTCTCTCTCTCTCTATTTGTTATATATATATATATTAGATTTGAGCATCAGATCTCTCTCTCACTCTATGTTGTTGTTGATGATGATGATGATGAACAGATCTCTGTCTTTCTATGTTGTTGTTGATGATGATGATGAACAGATCTGTTAGATCTGATTTTTTTTTTTTTTTACATTTGAGCTCATCAGATCTATTAATGGTGATGATGATGATGAACAGATCTGTATGATAATGATGAACATATCTCTCTCTACATTGTTGTTGTTGTTGATGATGAACAGGTCTGTTGGATCTTTTTTTTTTTTTTTTTGGCCGGGAAATTTTCGGGGTCGGGGAAACCCGATCCCCATTAAGGGGCGGGGGTGGATATAGGTTCCCTGTCAGGGATCATGGCCGGGGACGGGGGAATTTCCACCTTCGGGGATCGGGGACGAGAAGTGTGATCCTCGGCCCTGCTCCGCCCCGTTGCCATTCCTAGCAGGGCTGAGGATCACACTCCCCGTCCCCGATCTCCAATGGTAAAAATTTCCCCGTCCCCAGCCTCGATCCCTGATGGGAACCTATCACCGTCCCCGCCCCCCGCCCCCTGACGGGGATCGGGTTTCCCCGACCCTGAAAATTCCCCAGTCCAAAAAAAAAAAAAAAAAAAAATCAACAGATCAACACAAAAAATAAAGACCAACAACATCTTCGTGAGGTCAGTACTCAGTACCACCAGATTCTATACATCAAATACATCAACTGATCAACAAAATCATCAATGAAGATTGGCTATACATCAACTACCAAAAAAAAAAAAAAAAAAATGGAGATAGAAAGATAGATGGAGATCAACATAACAACTCGTAAGATCTGCAAGAAATCAAAAAAATAGAAATCAACACAACAACTCGACGTTGACGGCAACGAAGGGAAAGACGTTAGAGTTGCCGTAATGTTGTTGAGGAGGGAGATCGGCAAGATCAAAAACCCTAATAGCTCTCTTTCACCGAAGACAATGGATGAGGAGGGAGATCGACGCCTATGCTACCTCTGATCCACCGCCGTACCACGACGATGATTGCCATGACCCGAACTCGCCCCCATGGGTTAAGGACATAACCGGCCAGTAATCCTGAGATTACCTACGGCCTCAAACCAAACCAGACATAACTCATCAGAGTAAAGGGGCCAAACGGAAGCAATTTCAAACTTTTGTCCATAGAGCTGTGCTTATATGGCACATCATAACAACGAAACACATACATATTAATAACTCACATCAGAAAACACAGTAATATAAGGTTCTGTACAGACAGGATATTCAAGTCTAGGTCAGCCAATCAAAACTATGTACAGACGTATCCAAAGTCCTCGCCAACATGACAAAATAAAACAGGATAACAAAAGGGTGAAGACGAGTCTTGTGCGTGAGACGTAAGGGCTGACTCTTCAAAACTTGGTTGTTCCTCCCAAACTTCACTGAGGCTGGGTTTGGACCTCTCTTGGCTCACCTACAAACACATGAATGAGCGTGAGCGAAAGCCCAGTGAATAATATCAAATTAGGAAGATGCACGAACAGTATTTAGAACAATATACACCAAATGGCCTTGGGCCCAATTCATATTTCTATCAGGCATATATATATATATGTATAGGTCAGGTGACTGCAATTCCAAACACATCAAACGGCCTTGGGCCCAATTCATTCTTGTCCGACGGCCTTTGGCCCAATCATTTGTGTCCTACGGCCTCTGGCTCATCCATTCTTTCATTCATGTCAAACTGGCCTTGGGCCCATTCATTCTATCATTCATGTCAAACTGGCCGTCGGCCCATTCATTCTTTCATTCATGTCAAACTGGCCTCTGGCCCATTCATTCTATCATGTCAGACTGGCCTTTGGCCCATTCATTCATTCATGTCAAACTGGCCTTCGGCCCATTCGTTTGTAACAAACGGCCTTAGGCCCAACCATATGGCATAGCAAACATTTGTCCACAATTCAAATCAACAAACTCATAAAACTTATGGAGAGATAAGTAATTGGACAAATGACATATTTCAAAATATCTTTATTAAGATATTACTCACAGTGATCGGCTGGATGATTTGCCCTAGAGCTCGACCCTACACATTCCATGAATACAATGGGTCACAAACAGTCCAATTCGTTCTTAATTCACATATTCCTCTTTAGGCTTCTTTCTTATTCTTTTAATTCATTCATAATGCTCAATGCATGCCCAAGAGTACTTAGGAGTGAAAGAGAAAGGAAAACGAAACATAGAACATGTTTACAAAATTTCAAAAACAAGGGTCCCCGCTCGAGCGGACCCTTTAGGTCTGCAAAAGTACTGGTTGCCTCGTTTCTACGCTCGAGCGTGATCTCGGACGCTTGAGCTGAAGGCCATCCTACATAGCTCCCCGCTCGAGCGTAAACTTCCCCCGCTCGAGCGGACATCATGTTTGCAAAAGTTCTGGGAGCTTGTATTTCCCGCTCGAGCGGCGCTTTCCCCGCTCGAGCGGACATGCCAAATTCTGGAAAATCCAGAATTGTTCTTGAGCTCAAATTCAACATTCAAATCAACATATCTTGCATATTATGGCTCAAACTTCACATATACATGTATCAACATGATCCAACACCAAATTTATTACATTATGAAGCTCAATTTCACAAATTAATCACATGCATGACCCAATTTACACCAAACTCATTTCCAACATAGCAAATTCATGCATTCAAAACTCCTATTCTTATGAATTGTACATGCATGTGATGTATAACCCTCATTCTCAACTTAGATGATGAAGAGATGGTCAAAAATATGAGTTTTAACTAAAATCTCACATGGATTATACATTTTGTGCTCAAACATGCAAATTCAAAGCAATTTCTCACATGCATGTGCATGTTGACTTCCAATTCAACAAAACCAACTCAATTTCATCATAATCAATTTAATTCATGGTCTTGATCATTATTCAACCTTGAATTCACAAAATTACAATTTACAATATATGAATTTACTTACCTAGAGGCTTTAATCTTCACAAATTCTAGTTGAATCTTGAGTCTAACCTTCCAATGCCACAAACTTGAGCCAAACACACAATTCTCCTTCCTCCTCTCTCTCTAGAGCCGACCCTCTCTCACTCTAAAGATTTTTGATCTCCAAACCACCAAATGAAGGTGTGATTGGCCCTTTATATAAGCTCTCATAAGCACAATTAATTAAGATTAAATAATTGAGCACTAATTCATAATTTAATCTATTTAATTTGATCTGAATCAATTTTCAATTAAATTTCATCGTAGGCTTTAAAAATTACGCCAATCACAATGGCATAGTCAATTTTGGTTTTTGTGGCCGATAGGGCCTTCAATTTAAATTCCAAAGCAGATAATCAAACAGATATTCCTACAGTGAACAGACAGAAATTCGAAGCCACATATTTTCACATAATTGGCACACAAAATCATATCAAACTCATAATCACATTCATAATAAGGACCAATTAGCATAATATGGAATAGGGTTATCATAATGATGGTGGATTCACTGCTCACGAGGACGTCACTGTAGATGTGAACTATACTCAACAGATTAGGGTAAAGAATGGGCGAAGTAGACTACGTGGAGGAGGGGAAGAGACGACGAAGGACGGTGGTGAAGGCGTTAATGGGAGGAGGCGACGAAGGCTCAGACCATCACTTCTTTTTCATCTCTCACAGTCACAGACACAGAGAGTAGAGAATGGAGAAGAATGAGAAAGAGAGAGAGAGAGAGAGAGTTGAGATAGATAATAAACCAAACTCCAATTTCTAAACATATATATATATGGGGACTGTTTGGGGCGGGGCGGGGCGGGGTCGGGGCTGAGGGCACCTTTCACCGTCCCCTGGCCAGAAAATCATCAGGGATCTATTTGTCACTACTAGCCCGGGCCCTATGGGGAGTAATTTTTGGGGAAAACCCGGCTTATCGAGGCGGGGCGGTCTGGGTCCCCGTCGGGCAGGGTTCAAATTGCCATCCCTACCGCAATCACTCGCACATCAGCGAACCTTATCTGCACAAACCGCAACCCGTATTGCAAGCGATTACAAGATTCATTTTTCTCAAACTATACATATGTGGACGAGTCCAAACCACAAATCAAACCGTCCAAAACCGACCCACGAGCACCCCAATGCAAAAGGTTCATCATGTATGAATCCACTTCGTCATAATTTTTTTAAGGTAAATTACAAATACACCCCCTGAGGTTTGCTTAAAGTACAGATTGCCTCTTATAATTTGAAAAATTACAAATATCCCATTGTTAAAAAAATTTATTTAACAGAATTAACTAAAAAGAAATCATAATTGCTCTTCTATACAATAATAAAATTACCTAAATTATTAATTGGAACATATTTATAATATCATTAAAAACTGTTAATTGACTTAATGATTTATCAATAAAAGGAGAGATTTGTTATGAAATTAAAAATCTCAGGGGGTGAAATCTAATTTCTAAAACTACAAAGAGAAATTAATATTTTAATCAAATCTCAAGGAGTGTATTTGTAATTTATCTATTTTTTTTTTTAATTCTTAACTAACCTTTTTCTAGTGGCCGGGCTGTGCGCCCACCATTTGATCCAGAGTCTACCCTCACACTTTTGTGGACCAAGGGATCATGCTGTGATGTGGTGTTTTGGTGGGAGTTTTTTTAAATTTTTGTTTTATAATTTAAATTATTTATATTATAAGATTTATTAAGTAGATTATTCATATAAAAAAAATTAAATTTATTAGACATTTATAGTTTATAAGTAGATTATTCATATAAAAAAATAAATTTATTAGACATTTATAGTTTAATAACAATAGCACATTTATTTTTTTAAAATAAACGGTTAGCATGTTCTTCATAATTTTTTTTTTTATTTTTTTAAAGCAATTAGAATCAGATCATGGAATTGTGAATTTTCAATTAATTTTATTTTTTGCATAAGTAATATATATATATATATTATTTTTTGCATGAATAATATACTTTACTGTGGGCGTTCTATCCCACATCGCTGTGTGAGAGATCACAACTCCACTACATAAATGAAGTGGCTAACCCTCCCCAACTAGAACGATACTGTCCACTTGGGAGTTAGACGAAAATCAGCAGCTAACCCCTCACAGCTTTAAAAGGCCTCATACTAGTCTAATGGAGTTAAGTCTACTCATGTAATAAAGCTGTGATCTCTCACAGAGCGATGTGGGATAGTGCACCCACATTCACGAACCCTACAATATGAATAGTTTAATTATAAAAAAAAAGACTAGAGAAAAACTCTCACAAGAGCACCACAACACCCTAGTCAAAGCGGGATCCCCAATCTCACTTTTGTCCATTAATTAATCCAAAATTGAATTTGTTAAAATGTAAGCTTGCTAAAGAGAGTAAAAAAAAAATCATGTTTAGTTTAGTTTATATGACAAGTTTATTAACGATAAATGAATAAAAATATAACATTATAATTTGACTTAAAAGCAAAAAAAAATTTAATTGTCATAATTAAAAATGTAAGAATTAAAGTAAAATTATAATAAAATTGTAAGAGTGCAAAGTATAATTAACGCTAAATAAAAGTAGAAAAAAGTCTAAGCTTCATATATATGAAAGCGACAAATACGGTGAAACTATGTCTAAAGAATTTTCAAATTGGAGAAAGGGTCTAAAATTCAAATGTTTGTGGTCAACGCAAGCAAGCTGGGCATAAGAATGTTGATGTAAGGTGAAATATCTATAGAAATATGCCATAGCAAGTTCTATATATATAGTTATAAAAGCATATCGAATCTTCTAAACTTGATCGAGACAAAGAGAGATGGCAAGGTACTTTGATGTTGTGGGTGGTGGTGCAAGAACATCAGGCGAAGAAGGACTTGTGATTAATGGGTCTGGATTCATGATCTATGTCTGCATGATTGTTATGTCCGGATCGATCATGTCTATGATAATCTTTGCTTGTGGTAAGCGTAACTCTGATAGAGATAACAAGAAGCAAAAAAGGAAAAGGGATGCCCTTGATTTTGGTAATTGTCACTGCGGCAACAACTGCTTTTGTTTTGGTGGTAATGGTGATGGTGGCGGTGATGGTGGTCATGGTCATAATTGTTAGGTCCCTAGTTGCCAAATCCACGGACAAACTTAGTTTAATTGAGTTGTAATTTTTGCCTTTGTTTTGGTCTTCCCGCTCAAGCGAGAACATTTGTGCTCGAGCAGAGTTTGCACTGTCTCAATAGTTGGGCTTGTTTACACAAATACTGAAAAGTGTGTTTTCGTACTCGAGTGTAAGACCTGTTTAATTGCAAGCGTCCCTAGTTGCCAAATCCGCGAATAAACTTGGTTTAATTGAGTTGTAATTTTTGCCTTTGTTTTGGTCTTCCCGCTCGAGCGGGAACATTTGTGCTCGAGCGGAGTTTGCACTGTCTCAGCAGTTGGGCTTGTTTACACAAATACTGAGAAATGTGTTTTCGCGCTCGAGCGTGTGACATGTTTAATCACACGCGTTTTAGAGACTCCGCTTGAGCGGCAAGTTCTGCGCTCGAGCGGGGTACACGGCCTCTGTTTTCTATATATATGTGTTTAAGTCTTCTTTTAGGGTGAAGACTCCTAGATCTATTTTGGGAGCTCTAGGGTTTTGTTTTGGGTCTAGTTTGATAGTTTTCCTTTGATGCTTGCTTGAGTATTATACTCACATGGTTGGATAATATACATCAAAGGGTTGTTTGTGTGATCTTCATCAAAAATGTTCTTCTTCAGTGGAATCCGGAGATTTAAGCGTGGAGTGTCAAAGGAGTTTGATGTTGTGCGCTATCGTTGATTCGACAATGGATGTTGTGGATTCAACATCAACCTAATCAATTCCGAGACGAAGGTTGTGGTGAAAGATATACAGAAGATTTGAAGACAAATTGGAAGCGTTTTGGTAATTTGTTAGATCTCTTTGTAATCTTTCTTTCTTCAGTAGTGGATTGATTTGTGACGTTTCGCCTGTGATTTTTTTTTTATCACAATTGTGGTTTTTTCACGTAAAAATCGTTTGTGTCAATTTATTGTTTTTTGAAACAACAATCTAAATCACTTTTGTACATGCTTGATGATTTAGATTGTGAGTTTTAATTGATTGGGAATTAAAACAATTAAATATTGATCTAATCACGAATCTCTTAGGTTTTTCAATTGGTATCAAAACAGGTCACTCTTTGTTTTTATCAAAACTATAGGAGTGTGATTTTGTGTGATTGGTGATATGGATTCAATCCGCGAAGGTAACTCGACCCATAAACCTCCATTACTAGATGGTACAAACTATTCTTATTGGAAAGCCCGTATGAGAGCGTTTTTAAAATCTATCGATGAGAAAGTTTGGCACTGTGTGATCTATGGGTGGAGTGAACCTATTGTCACCATTGATGGTGTTGATATTCCCAACCCCCTTGATAAATGGGACGCATTCGACTATCAAAACTCGAGTTAGAACAGTAAGGCTCTTAATTCCCTTTTTTGATCCATCACACCTAAAGAGTTTTGTCGTATTTGTACGAGTGAGGTAGCAAAAGGGACTTGGGACATTTTTGAAACAATTCACGAAGGTACTACTTCTGTTAAAAGGTCAAAACTTCAACGTCTCATCTCTGCCTTTAAAACTCGTTTTATGCGTGATGATGAGACGTTTGATGATTTTTATGCTAAACTTAGTGACATCGTGAATTCTTGTTTCACACTTGGTGAAAAAATTCCTGAAGCTAAGGTTGTTGGAAAAATTTTGAGGTCTTTTCCCGAGAGGTTCCAATCAAAAGTAACAGCTATTGAGGAGGCTCAGAATGTTGATACCCTCAAGCTTGATCAGTTGGTTGGAAACTTGCAGACTTATGAAGCCCACCAGATTTCTAAGAAAAAACAAAAAGATAGTGTGGCTTTCACTAGTGCTCATGAGACCGCAAAAACTCTTAAGGCTGAGTTTGATCTAGAGTCCGAGATGACGACTATGTTTACTAAGCAGTTCAAAAAAAATTTAAAGAAAAAGAAGCCTAATTTCAGGGACCCTAATTCAAAAGATAAGAGTAATGAAAAACCCAAAAAGTTTCCAACAAAACTTGCTCCAAAAACTGAAAAGAAGATTGTGAAGGGGCAAGAGGTTAAGTGCTACGAATGTCAAGGGTTTGGTCATATTGCTCTTGAATGTCCATCGAAAAAGAATCAGAAGAAAGTCTATACAGTGACTTGGAATGATGAAAGCGGGTCAGAGCAAGAACCCGAAGAAACTGAATCCGATGAAGATGGAGATAATGCTTTCATGGCATTCTAGTCCACTTTCACTCAACCTCCTCCGAAGAGAGTGGAATTTGCTCGTGGTCAGAATCTACACCGTGCTCTTACTTTTGATGGGAGTAATTACTTGTACTGGAAGATCAGAATAAGGGCATTCCTGAGAGCCTTCGACCCTGAAGGCTGGCAAGCTATTAAAGAGGATGTTGAAAGTACTGACAATCCGAACAATCAGAGAGTTCTAACTACTATTCGTGAAGCAATTTTTGATGAAGAACAGCAACGGGTTGCTCACTGTATAAAGGCCAAAGATGCATGGGACATTTTGAGTCAATTTCATGAAAGAGGAGAGTTATCTTCACCACCATCTATCAGCTTTCCTGCCTTAGTTGCTCGACTGGATGAGGTCCAGGAGAAAGAGGAGCAAAAAGAAGATGATGAAACATCAGAAGATCATGATGAGATTGATGGTAATGATCTACAACAAGCTTACGAAAATGTTTACGATGAATCTTTGAATTTGTCCAAGATCAATGACAAACTCACTCTCAAGCTCAAAGCATGTGAAAGCGAAAATGTCAAGCTAAAAAGAGAAATTGTAACAATAAAACAGAATGTCATCAAGATATCTAATGACAGGCAAGACCTATGTGGGAAACTTCTATCTTGTGAGACCGAAAGGAATGAACTTCTGAAAATATATGCCATATATGTAGAGAAGATTGAAATCCTTGAGATGTCACAAGCTACATTGGAAGAGATGGTTTGTCATAAAGATGAAGAACTCAGAATTGCTAGAACCACAATTGCCATGTAGAACAAAGGTTCCAAGTCATTAGAAGACATCCTCGAGTCTCAACAAATGGGTTGTGACAAAAGTGGGCTAGGCTATGGTAATGCAACAGCTCACAAGGGACAGGCCTCTACATCTCATGATCTGAAGACTCAAGTAAAGGGAAAGCTGAAGGTGCACTAGGGTGATCCCTCTCTTCATCTGCCTAACGGGGGTAAGATCAACAAAAGGGAGGTAAAACCTGTTTTTGTTTGTCATCATTGTTGTAGGTATGGTCACATTCGTCCTTATTGCTTTGAATTATTTGGTAAGTGTCTCAAAAGGGTAGAAATTCTAATAGTTTTTGGGTTAGGAGACAACTTTACATATCTAGGTGGAACACCAAGATTCATGAGGGTATTCACAACGCTAAGACATTTACCAAGACCACAAGTCCTAATTTTGTTAAGACTAAAAAGATTTGGGTGAGAAAAGATGACTTGACTTGTTTAGTTGTTCACACTACTCTAAAAGCACGTGACTCACACATGTAGTACCTTGATAGTGGGTGCTCTCGTCACATGTCAGGTGACAAATCCTACTTCACTTCTTTTGAAAAATATGAAGGTGGAATTGTTACCTTTGGAGATGGTGGCACTTCTAGAGTCATTGGTAAGGGCTCTATAAGTGTAGCTGGTCTTCCCAAGCTCGAAAATGCATTACTTGTTGATGGCCTTAAAGCAAATCTTTTGAGTATAAGTCAAATGTGTGATTCCCACCATGAAGTATTATTTTCAAAAAATAAATGTGAAATTTTAGATAAAAATGGAAATACTGTCATGCATGGAGTTCGCATATCTGATAACTGCTACGGGATTGTTACCACTAATGATCTCACATGCCACTCAGCCATCATAAGTACCATTGATCTGTGGCATCAAAGATTAGGTCACATGAATTTCAAAGACCTAACTAAGATAGCCAACAAAGAGTTTGTGAGAGGAGTACCTAAACTGAGTAAGAATATGAACTATGTGTGTGGATCATGTCAACTTGGGAAGCAAACTCGTGCCCCTCATAAAAAGGTGAACAGCTTTACAACGAAACGTCCTCTTGAATTGGTTCATATGGATCTTATGGGCCCAACTCGCACTGAAAACATTGGAGGTAAAAGATACATTTTTTTAACCGTGGATTATTTTACTTGTTTTTCATGGGTAAATTTTTTAAGAGAAAAATCGGATACGTTTGATGTTTTCCAGGCCTTAGTTTTTAAAATCCAAAATGAACAGGGTGTTTCTATTGGGCGTATCATAAGAATCCAAACTGATCATGGTCGTGAGTTTGAAAATAGTTCGTTTTCAAATTTTTGTGATATACATGGAATTAAGCATGAATTTTCAGCACCTATTACTCCACAACAAAATGGAGTTGTTGAGAGGAAGAACAAAGTTGTTCAAGAGATGGCTAGGGTCATACACCTTAGTAAGAAAGTTCCTCCAAAGTTTTTGGCTGAAACCCTAAATACTACTGCTTATGTCATAAATCGTGTGTATTTAAGGCCCGGTACGTTACAAACTCCATATGAATTGTGGAAGGGATTGAAACCTAATGTAAAATACTTCAAAACTTTTGGCAGTAAATGTTACATTTTCAAAGATAGAGAGCCTTTGCGCAAATTTGACTCCTGAAGTGATGAAGGTAGTTTTCTAGGGTATTCAACCACTAGTAGAGCTTTTCGTGTCTATAACCTGTGAACTTCATCTTTAATGGAATCAATCAATGTGGTTATAGATGACACAGGTTCTCCTACTTTAGCGATAAATGAGGAAGAAAATGGTGAGTCTGCAATCCTAGATACTGAACCACAAAGTCCAAGAGAAGCTGAGGTCCAGGCACAAGAAGTTAAGACAGCACCAATGTCTCAAGTAAGTCAGAGTCCAAAGAGTGCACAGAGAGACACCACTCCTGATGCTTCTGTCACCACAAGTCCAAAGTTCAAACCATCAGTAAGGGTGAAACTGAATCATCCAGCTCAACAGGTGATTGGAAGTGTCTCGGATCGAATGAAAACCCGAAGACAAATTCGAGATAAGGTATCTCATATGTGTTATGTTTCATTAATTGAACCTAAGAATACAAAAGAGGCCTTACTAGATGATAGTTGGGTCAATGCCATGTATGAAGAATTAGGCCAATTTGAACTTAACAATGTTTGGACTCTTGTTCCCAGACCTAGAGACATGAATATGATAGATACCAAGTGGATCTTTAAGAATAAATCTGATGAGAATGGTACTATGGTTAGAAATAAAGCTAGGTTAATTGCTCAAGGCTACACACAAGTAGAGGGTGTTGACTATGATGAGACGTTTGCCCCAGTTGCACATCTCGAATCTATTCATATTTTATTTGGTGTTGCAAGCTTTCTTGGTTTCAAACTGTTTCAAATGGATGTAAAAAGTGCCTTTCTGAATAGGTAGTAAAAAGAAGAGGCTTATGTTGAGCAAGCAAAAAGGTTTGAGGACCCTAAATGTCCAAACCATGTCTACAAGTTAGATAAGGCTTTGTATGGGTTGAAACAAGCCCCTCGGCCTTGGTATGATAGACTTACTACATTTTTTCTTAATAATGATTTTCAAAGGGGTAATGTGGACAAGACTTTGTTTGTGAAACATACTAAGTCTCATATACTTGTTGCCCAGATTTATGTTGATGATATTGTGTTTGGATCCACTGCTGATCATCTTGTGAAATACTTTTCAGATTGCATGACACATGAGTTTGAGATGAGCATGATGGGAAAGTTGTCTTATTTCTTAGGTCTTCAAATTAAACAGTCTCCTTCAAGTATGTTTTTTTCTCAGACTAAGTATGCCAAAAACCTTGTGTCTAAGTTCGGTCTTGAGTCGGCCAAACATGCTCGCACTCCCATGAGCACCAGTCTTCACATTTCCAAAGATTCCTCTGGTACTGATGTTGATCCTACTGTGTATAGGAGTATGATAGGGAGTCTCTTGTACCTCACTGCCAGTCGTTCTGACATTGCATTTAGTGTAGGTGTTTGTACCCGTTACCAAGCCTGTCCTAAAGAGTTTCATCTGATTGTTGTCAAACGGATCATCAAGTATGTGAATGGGACTTTGGGTTATGGGATTTGGTTCTCGACCAACACTACTACTAAAATCACTAGTTTTTCTAATGCCGATTGGGCAGGGTGTGCTGATGATCGTAAGAGCACATCTGGGGGTGTTTTTACCTTGGGAATAATTTGGTTGCTTGGCACAGCAAAAAGCAAAATGCCATTTCTCTTTCAACCGCTGAGGCTGAGTACATTGTTGTAGGGAGTTGTTGTGTACAAATGTTGTGGATGAAGCAAATGCTTTAAGATTATGAGATTGACCAGAACACTCTCACCCTTTTCCGTGATAACACAAGTGCCATTAATATTTCAAAAATTTCTATCCAACACTCTCGCACCAAACATATTGACATTCGTCATCATTTTATTCGAGAGTTAGTGGAAGAAGGTCGTGTTGTTCTTGAACATGTTCCCACTGAGCATCAAAGAGCTGATATTTTTACAAAACCCCTTGATCTTCTTAGGTTTGAGTTCCTTAGAAAGACCTTGGGTGTAGTGCTCAGTTACTAGGGTGTCATCTGTTCTTGAGGGGGTGTGAGTGATTGCTTTTATGTGTACTTGGATACTTTAATCTCATTCTCATTGTTTCTAGTCATCCCTGCATTTAGACTCATATGAACACCTCTCATGTTGCTTGCAAGATTTCATTCTTCTTTGTTCATAGCTCATTCTGAATGCCCATGCTCATTGACTTCATGAACTCATTCTGTACACGTTCTTGAGATAATCTGTTGCAGGGGTTTCCTCACAAGTGATCAAAGTTCTCTATGGACCACTAACAGTGTATCTTTAACATTATTGGAGGAATTGACCTATACTGGCATATCATGGGTAATGTTAAGTCTTTTAACCATCTACCATCGTTTTTCAGTTCCACGGTTCCTCCTTCTATTCATTGAAGTCTGGCATTAGGAAAAGGCTACCTCAGAAGCTCCAACCAGGCCATCCTTTTTGATTTCATACTTCTCTAGTTTGGTCTCCATACTTTTGAGCGTGCAAACCACCAGTGAGTGCCCACAGAAAAGAAAAGTCACATAATATAAAATATATAAAAAAAAAAAAGAGACTCATTGATTGAGGGGGAGCCTCCGTGTTTACTCAACAAATATTCCTTGATTCGTAGTGGTTTGACTTTTCTCTATGATGTTTAGTTACTCTTGCCGGAAGTCCAGCCATCCGATCACAATGAGGATTAATTCTAGTTGTGTGGCCTCTCAAGGATTGCACACACACACTTTTAGTATGTGAGCTCTCATGTTTGTTTTTGAGTTATGCATTCTTATGTTGCTTTTGCTCATTGATCAGTTTTTATCGGATTTGCTCATAATTTTGTATTCATTAATGTCAAAAATTTGCGAGTTTGTAGGCTTCATGGTTTGTGGATTATCTCTTCTTAGTGTCACATACTTGCTATTGTGCTCACTTCCTTATGTTTTAGGTCCCATTTGGTAGTGTGAGCTGTTTTTAAACTGCTCAAAAGGTGTTTTTTGGTCTTTGTTGTTTTTTCGAATCCGCTCGAGCAGACCTCTTAGCGCTCGAGCGCTGTTTCACTTCATCCAGCACTTTTGCAGCATGCGCGAGATTCTGAGAGCAGGTATTTAACGCTCGAGCGTTCTTTTCTTCGCTTGAGTGGTGGGACAACCATAAGTGAACCTGCTAAAGCGTTATGTCTACCGCTCAAGCGTATTGCCCTAAGTATAAATTTTTTCCCCGTCGTTTCAATCACATTTTTTTCCCATTTCTTGTGAAGTGTATCTCTCTCTCTCACCTAGGGTTTTGCATGCGACTTTTTTGGGCTTTGATTCGGACATCCTCCTTCGATTTCCTCTACTGATTCATCCTTGGTAAGTCTTTCCTTCCCTATTTTTTCTTTTTTTTTT
Source organism: Camellia granthamiana (assembly GCA_036172215.1). NCBI lineage: Eukaryota > Viridiplantae > Streptophyta > Magnoliopsida > Ericales > Theaceae > Camellia > Camellia granthamiana. The sequence continues at coordinate 31,067,783 of CM069911.1, read as the reverse complement.
TCATTTCTCTTTGCTTTGTCCTTCTTTCGGACTGTATGGAGTATGTTTTGGGTGTTTGTTTTTTTGGTTTGGTTTGTGCTTAGTTCTTTGTTTCTTACAATTGATTCACACACTTTCACCAAGTTTCTTAGGCCTATTAGTGAGATTGGGCATGTTTGATCCATGATGCATTTTTTTTTGGTGAACCAAATGTTGCACTTGTTCTCATCTCTTTGTCAAGTTTTGTTTCTGTCTTGTGTGATCCTTTGCTGCTACTGAGTTATTGTTATGTTTTTGTTTCTTCATGGATTATGCTCTGACAGATTATGCATCTTGACATTTGGTTTTACATCTCTGGATATTATTTTCATTACATTTTGTCTAATTGCATTCTGGTTACTAATGTTTTTGTTTTGTTGTTTCTTAATTGTGTTGGGTTTGGTGTTGGGGGTGTGTTCAGTTTGATTAGTGTTCGTTTTTGACCCTGTGTTAGCCATGTCAATTGCTAAACGTAGAAAGTCTACTGCCTCTCGCCCCTCATATAACCCTAATAGGTTTCCCTCCGCCGATAAAGCCAAGACCTTTCGCGAGTTTTTTTCCTCTAGAACTGTTCATCTCGAACGTCATGTCCAACCCACCACTTTTGAGTCTATTCCCATTCGCCCTTTATTCGATCCATTAGGGGGTGACTTAGTTTTGTCTTTCTCTAGTCACCAAAACCTAGATTGGGTCCACGAGTTTTACTATAATATTAAGGGTATTGATGATATTAGCCCTTCCTTCCAGACATGGGTCCATTCTAAGTCTATCTCTGTTTCACCCAATCTTATTAGAGAGCTCCTAAGCATTGACTGTGTTTTTCCGGAGCATTATCCTTTTCCTGTCTGCCCCACATGTGATGTCAACGAGGTGGCCACTGCCTTGTGTGGTGCGCCTCGTAATTAGGTCAAGGGCACTTTGATTAAACAGTTTGAACTTCTTCCCGAGTTTCGTCTGCTTAATCTTATTGCCTGTGCAAATATAATAGTCACCACTCATTCTTCTGAAATCAATAAAGAACAAGGGTTTGTTCTTTTCTGCATTGCTCGCCATCTCTCTATCAATCTAGCCACCCTCATTCCTCGCAAGATGATTGCAGTTTTTGGAAACAAGCAATTAGGACTACCCTATGGCTGTTTAATCAACCATCGCTTGTCCCGGTTTGATGTTCCAATCTTTGAGGATGACAAGTATGCCTCTTGTATTAAACCCTTCACTAAGAAGACTGTTTCTCAGAGTCGGGCACATGTCAAAGGGAAGTCTTCTAGGGTTGGTCTCTAAAAACTCTTATATCACTACAAGAAATGTCACTTTTGGCTACTAAAATATTGGTCGCCAAAAGTCTGAAATTTGGTCGCTGAAACGATTTAGCGACTAAAAAGTTATGTCGCCAAGTTCGTCGCCTATACCCTGTCGGCAATAGTGTTGGCGACTAAACTTTATTTGGTTGCCGAAAGTGTAACATTTGCCTACTAAATTTCTTTTAGTTGGCAAATGTTAGCTTTTCGCCACTAAAACCATTAGTCGCCGAATATGACTTTTGGCTACTAACGTTCGTGTGGTCGGGGAAGGTGTTACTTTTTGCTACGAAATAATTAGTCACCGAAAGTGAACATTTGGCTACGAATCCGTAGTTAGTCGGCAAACGTGAAATTTCAGCTACTAATTTTTTAGTCACTAAAAGTTCTACCGTAAAATTTTAACCAACTATTAGAGACTAAATATTTTGGTCACCAATAGAATACATATTTTTAGCGACCATGTCATTTTGTCATGGTGACTTTTGCTAACTACAATTGGTCGTAGCCAAAAACCTCTTAAGTTTCACTTCATTACTTTTTGCCACCAAATGTTTTAGTTGCCAAATGATACCGTTTGTTTTTCCGTGACTAAAAAATTTGGTGGCCAATAGTTTCTTTCCCTCATTCTCAATTGTTTTAGCTACTAACTATTTAGTCGCAAAAAATTTTTTTGGTTATGTTTTTGCTATTAAATTATTAGTCGCCAAAACATTTCATTAAGTATTTGGCTACCAAAATATTTGGTGGCCAAATACTTTTTGTTTTTTTTTTTTTTTAAAAAAAAATTTCTAAACAACCTGTATCTATTTTTAGTACAACCTGTACCCTGTATAACCAATATAATCCATCAACGCTAAATATATTATCAACCATTCAAACATTCAACAACGTGCACACATTTTAGTTCCAACCATCCAAAACATTAATATTGAACGTCCAATTCTATATATAATACAAATTCCATATGAACCAAGTCTAATCCAACGTCAATAATTTCATTTCATATATAATACAGGACTACCCAAATTAATTAACAAAAAGGACATATGTACCACAACAGAAATTAGCATATATGCTAATTTCTACCATGCCAAATTAGCTGATATTTACCACACCAAAAAAGTAATTTGTACAAACCACTATATATACGGATAGACGTATAAAAACAATTCCCTCTCGTACTTGTCAAAAAAAATCATATCCACATTTGTATGTCCAAAACCATCTGCAAATAAAAAAAATGTCATTAGTTTGGTGCCTATAGAGGCACTTCTGGACGACATATGGCAATTGTATTAATTTCAAACATGAAAAGACAAGGAGAGTAATAGCTATTAACTAATGAAAGACACCCAAACATGGAATGGTAGACGAACATCGATTCTATGAATGAATGCCAAAAGTTATGTTTATGGCAATTAAAGGGGCCACAGTCAACAAAAGCAGTAAACAATTTCCCCAAAATAAAACCATACATAAACTAATAAGGAAAGAGTTAAACAAACTATAGTTTAAGATGGTATTACCAAAATAGTTACCCACGGCATGGGCATTTCATGTTCTACCACAAAAACACATTGTCGCCACCCAAACGCTTTTTTCGACTATTGTTATGACATTTTCAACTCTAACTCCCAACCTAGGTATCCTATTTATGTACCGCCCATCCCTACATGTCACATTTGGACCCAGAAAGCTTCCCATTACGTAAAAACAGTGGTTCGGGGGTTGTTTTACATTTTTGCTCCCCGAACGCCTTTTTTCGATTAAATTTCTAACATTTTCAACTCTAACTCTCAACGTAGGTGTCCTATTTACGTACCGTCTGTCCTTCCATGTCACATTTGTCACCAGGAAGCTTTCCGTTACATAAAAACAATGGCTATGATGCTGTTTTGCATTTTCACCCCCCGAACCCCTTTTTGGCGACTACATTAATGACATTTTCAACTCTAATCCCAATGTAGGTGTCCTATTTAGGTACCGTCTGTCCCTACATGTCACATTTTGCACCGGGAAGCTTCCCATTACGTTAAAACAGAGGTTCGGGGGCTGTTTTGCATTTTCGCCCCCCGAACGCCTTATTCCGATTAAATTTATGACATTTTTAACTCTAACTCTCAACGTAGGTATCCTATTTACCTACCGTCTATCCCTACATGTCACATTTGGCACTGGGAAGCTTCCCGTTATGTTAAAACAGAGGTTCGGGGGCTATTTTCCATTTTCACCCCCCGAACCCCTTTTCTCGACTAAATTTATGACATTTTCAACTCTAACGTATTTGTTCCCCCGATAAGTCCAAAGGTTTGGACCTATGCTCCGTTTGACCGTTAAAGAGCTTACTTGTTCGCCAAGTGTGGTTCTCAGGCAAATAGCGACGAGCACCCATATACCCTATTTTACTTCATAAACCCTGGAACGATGCATTATTGTTACAATTAGGGCAAGCCAAGTAACCCTTTGTACTCCACCTTGACATGTTACCATACGCAGGGAAGTCATTTATGGTCCACATTACCGCCGCATGCATTCTAAAAATTTGCCCGCTTGATGCATCATATGTTTGCACACCATGCTCCCACAAATTCTTAAATTCTTCTATTAATGGTTGCAAGTAAACATCAATGTCTCTTCCAGGTGCCGAACGTTCGGGAATAAGCAATGACATCATGCAAAATGGCTCTTTCATACACCTCCATGGTGGGAGATTGTAAGGCATTAAGATTACGGGCCACATGCTATATGATGTGCTCATATTTCCAAATGGATTGAAACCATCTGTTGCCAGCCCTAGCCTTACATTTCAAGAGTCATCAGAAAACGTCGGATGTTACTTATCAAAGTCCTTCCATGCTTCACCATCGGCCGGATGCCTTAATATGTCATCATCCACATGCTTCTCAGTGTGCTATCTCATATCTGCGGCTGCTTTTTGGACATATACAGTCTTTTCAACCTCGGTGTCAAAGGAAAGTACCGCAATACCTTGCGTGGAATCTTTTACCACCATCATCGTTCAACTTGTATCTACATGCGTCACATGTAGGGCATTTCTCCAAATTTGCACTCTCCTTCCAAAATAGTGCACAATCATTCTTGCATGAATGAATTGTTTCATATCTCAAACCCAAGTCCCGTAAGAACTTCTTACCATCATAGAGTGTCCATGGAACAGTTTTATCACATTCTGGTAGAATGTCCTTGAATACCTACATAACCATATCGAATGACTTGTTGCTCTATTTGTTGTACACCTTCACATGAAGCATCTTAATGATGAATGATAACACAGAGAACTTTTCACATGTCGGGTAAACTTTGCATTGTGCATCTTTGAATAACCTAATGAACTTATGCAAATCCTCTCTCTCCAAACCATTAGGTTCCTCATTAGTATGATCATCCATAAGACCACTCACGTATATTTCTTTCAACATAATAGGCAATTCATCCATGAGCGGATCATCGATATCTGTCATACATTCGCCACTACCTCCATATTGGTCATTTGATACACTAGGATGAGACGCAGGAACATGTTTCTCGTGATGCACCCAAGTTATATACAAAGATGCCATTTCTCTTCAGATCAAGTGCATCCACACAACTTCTCTGCTATATTTTGTGCCATTAATGCAATCGACACACGGACACCTAATTTCATCCTGTATGCCTAAATTTGCCGTAGAAAAATCAAGGAATGACTTCACCCCTTGTTTGTACTCTTTACTTGTCAACCTATTATTTATCGTCATCCAACTCTTGTCCATTTTGTCACCTACTACTCATGCAAAGATTAACCGAGGAACAAATGAGAACACGCATTTCAAGTTGAGATAGATTATGTTGTTTTTCAATCATCGCTTGGCTTGTCACATAAATCTCTTTTAGGGTGGGACGAAATGACACGATTTGTACCATGTAATGTGTCATTATGGAAGTTAATTTAAGAAATGATCCCTAATTTTGGACCACTAGATAGCATAACTAGTAGAGCACTACTACTAGTGAAACCATATGGTAAATAATAGAATGATATATCAAAAGAATCAAATTGCTTTCATGCTCTCAACAGTGTGTGTGCATGACATGTTTTTCATTCACAAAAAATGCCGTTAGAGAAGCCTTGTGACTCCTTTTTTTTTCATTTTTATTTTTTTTGGGGTGGAAAGGGTGTTCATTGTCTGAGAATCCGTGAATATTGCATGGTCCATGCCTTCATAGAAGAAGGTATTGCGTGTTTTTGTAGCAATGTCTTGTAGTAGTATGTATACGAATGTGATGATGGTTTATGTGCTATTATTAGTTTTGATATATATATATAAGTATATATAAAGAAATATTTTGACATTATTTGATTCGTAACGAACCGTTACTATTTGGCTAACATAAAATTGTTGAATACTACTTTTATATAAAATGATATAGTTTATTATGATTTCTTCATTTACTATTATTCTATAATTTATAAAATAAAATAAAATAAAAACTATTCACACATCAGTCTCAATATATTTTATAAATTATATATATTTACAAATCATTTTCTTTTAGCTGAACAAAAAAAAGTGTAAAATGTATTTTTAGTATGAAGCAACGCTTCAAAAACACCAAATAATTTTTGATTGGAGGCCCCCAGAAATTGTGGAATACCATAATGATAACCAAAAAATCTGCAAATATATCTGATTGGATGAGTTGCTCTCCTTGCCTCTCATTACGTATTTGTTTGGTGAATCCTTAGTTACAGATGCATTTCAAAAAAGAAATGCATAGCTCATGTGAAAGTGATTTATCATTATAACTTGAAAGCCTTGCATTGTTGCAGCACACAAATAAGTTTATGGTTTTATTACCCAACCATCTCTTAGATAGAGCATAACATGATTAATAGACAGATCAATTTATATGTACACACATTTTAATGGATACAATCGCACATGAACACATACAATCACACACACACTTCTTCAGCCTATGGTAAATGCTATGCCCATAATTCTTGAACAGCATATGGTAAATGCTATGCCCACAATTATAGGCAAAGTAAACTGTTTTAAAGTAATTTATTTATTTATAATTTACAGCATATGGTAAATGATTGCCCTAATTTCAGCATTTCTATAATTTGTACACCCAAATTGAATAACATTGGCCTAATTTCAATAACATCTCACCCCAAGCATTGCCCTAAATTTTAATTTCAATCACAATGCCCTAATTTCCAGCATTTCCTATCTGATCTCTGTGTGTGTGTATATATATATGTACGTATGTGTGTGTGTGTAAACAGAGACAGAGAGAAAGAGAGAGGGGAATCAAGAGGGAGATACAGAGAGAGGGAGAGACAGATGTGAAATGAAGGACATACCTGGAAGGGAGACTATGCGATGATCCAGCAACCCTTGCAGTGATGGAGATGGAGACAAAGCTATAGAGAAGAGGGCAGAGGCGTGAGTGAGACCCAGTCACAGAGGCGTGAGTGTACCAGTGTATAATCGATTAAATATGGAATCAAGGTTGTGTATATATGATTTGTGTGTGTGTATATATAAATATATGCATGTATGTGTGTGTGTGTGTGTGTGTAAACAGCGAGAGAGAGAAAGAGGGAAACCGAGAGGCCATACAGAGAAGGAGACATGAAATCATGAGGGAGATACAGAGAGATAGAGAAGCGAAATAGAGGACGTACCTGGGAGGGAGACAAAGTGATGATCCAGCTAGCCTTGCGGTGATGGCGATGGAGACAGAGCAACGACAGAGGCGGGAGTGCGAGAGGGAGGGAAATGGACTTCTATTGCAATAAAAATAAAACCTAAAAATATTTATTCCCAACCAAACCGAAATTTGGTCACTAAAAGTTTTATGAAATATTTAATATTCCCTCCACAATTTAGTGAACGTTTGGCTACTAAATTATAGTCGGTAAAGCGTTCAGATTTAGTGACCAAAATTGAAATAATGGCCCAAACCCTTATTTTGCACGACTAAAACACACTTGTAGCCAAAAATGAATTAATAATATCTACATATTGGTCTTTTCCACGACTAACACACAATTAGTAGCCAAAAATTAAATAAATACCAATAAAAAAAGTTTATAATTTATCAAGACTGTGCAATTAGTGACCAAAATCATATTTAGTCGCCCAAAATTATATTTTTAACGACTAACAGGTAATTAGTTGCCACAAGTAAAGACAATTCCAACAACATATAGTTTTAGTAGCAGAATATTGGACTTTTACCGACCAAACAGGTTTAGTAGCTAATGAATGTACCTTTGGCGACCAAATATTGTTTGGTAGCTAATGTGTCTACCATTGGTAATAAACAGATTTTTAGTAGCTAATGTGTATACCTTTGGCAACTAAATTTAGTTTAGTCGGGAAAAGTAGTCACTGAAAGTGTTCTTTCTTGTAGTGCTTCTACAAGTACTGCGGATGTTCTAGCCAAGGAGGCAAAGATTGATGCAGCGACAGCCGGTACGGAGGAGGCTGATGTTCATCCCCCGACTTTTCGTGGCCAGCTTAGGTCCCTAGTTGCCAAATCCGCGGACAAACTTGGTTTAATTGAGTTGTAATTTGTGCCTTTGGTTTGGTCTTCCTGCTCGAGCGAGAACATTTGCACTCGAGCGGAGTTTGCACTGTCTCAGTAGTTGGGCTTGTCTACACAAATACTGAGAAGTGAGTTTTCGCGCTCGAGCGTGAGTTGAGCGCTCGAGCGTGAGTTGAGCACTCGAGCGTGAGACCTGTTTAATCGCACTTGTCCCTAGTTGCCAAATCCGCAGACAAATTTGGTTTAATTGAATTGTAATTTTTGCCTTTGTTTTGGTCTTCCCGCTCGAGCGAGAACATTTGCGCTCGAGCGGAGTTTGCACTGTCTTAGTAGTTGGGCTTGTCTGCACAAATACTGAGAAGTGTGTTTTCGTACTCGAGTGTGAGTTTGAGTGCTCGAGCGTGAGACCTGTTTAATCGCATGCGTTTTAGAGACTTCACTCAAGCGGCAAGTTCTGCTCTTGAGCAGGGTACGTGGCCCCTGTTTTTTATATGTATGTGTTTAAGTCTTTTTTTAAGGTGAAGACTCCTAGATCTATTTTGGGAGCTCTAAGGTTTTGTTTTAGGGCTAGTTTGATAGTTTTCCTTTGATGTTTTCTTGAGTATTATATTCACATGGTTGGATAATATACATCAAAAGGTTGTTTGTGTGATCTTCATCAAGAGTGTTCTTCTTCGGTGGAATCCAGATATTCAAGTGTGGAGTGTCAAAGGAGTTTGATGTCGTGCGCTATCGTTGATTCGACAATGGATGTTGTGGATTCAACATCAACCTAATCAATTCCGAGACGAAGGTTGTGGTGAAAGATATATAGAAGATTTGAAGACAAATTGGAAGCGTTTGGATAATTTGTTAGATCTCCTTGTAATTTTTCTTTCTTCAGTAGTGGATTGATTTGTGGCGTTTCACCCGTGGTTTTTTTATCACAGTTGAAGATGCTTCAATTGTGATTTTTCCACGTAAAAATCGTTTGTGTCGATTTATTATTTTCTGAAACAACAATCTAAATCACTTTCGTACGTGCTTGATGATTTAGATTGTGAGTTTTAATTGATTGAGAATTGAAACAATTAAATATTGATCTAATCACGAATCATTTAGGTTTTTCAATAATGGTGGGGTTGGTGGTCACGGTCACGGTCACGATCATGGTGGTGGTGGTTGCGGTGGTAGTGATGGTGGTTGCGGTGGTGGCGGTGGTGTTTGAATGTTTTTGGTTTAGGAGGAGTTAATTTCAAGAATCCGAATGTATATATCCTCTTTTGCATGTTTGTTTTTTTTATATATATATATTTTTTTTAAATTTTATTTTTCTTAATATGTTGTGATATAAATAAATGTATGTGTAATTTTTTTTTTTTTTAATTTTATTTCTATTATTGTGTTCTGATATAAATAGATATATGTGTTGTGAAATTTATAATGAATGTAGATGAAAGTTTTTATTTTATTTTATTTTTTTATGAATAATTATTCTTGCTTTCACGTAATTATTTTTGTTACATACACTAAAGCAAATATAAAATTTTATATAATAGTATAGATAGTCAACTTCCTCTCTACACAAAAGTTACAATAAGAATATACATTCTAATATCTGTTTGTTTCAATCATAAGGTCAAATAACTGATGTAAATTTATTCAGTTTTTGCTAAACATATCAGGAAAAAAATAAAAATAAAAATAAAAAAATCACAGGCAAATGACAAGTAAACATTTGGCGCAATTGTGTCATATAAGGTTCTATACAATTATATCTTTTATGTAATTTTATAAATTTAATATCAATCAATTTAATACCACTTCACTAATACAATACAATTGATCTTAATTTTTAATTTAATACTGCTACGCTAATCATTTTATTATACTCACAATATCGTCCGTTAAAATAAAAATAACCTTAGTTCATCAATTGCTAAAAAAAAATTATAAAAGCCAAAACAAAAGTGTGTGATTAAAAAGAAAATGAACATTGTTTTGGTAATATTTAAAAAGAAAGTGAATATATCATTGCTCAATAAAAAAAATTAGATATTTAAAAAATCAAACTCTAAACTTAAAAAGTGAACACAATTTCAACCATCGGTTAATTCGCTTATACTTTGATTAATGGAAAAAAAAATTAAGAAAATTTTAAATCAATCATACTTTCAAAAAATAATTACATATACACAGAAAAATTTATACTCTTAATAATTAAAATTTACAAAATTTATCATTAATCTGAATTTTTTTTTTCTTTTTAAAATATAGCCTGATTTGTTAGTTTCCCAAAAAAAAAAAAATTTATACAACACCATGTCACTCACTCTCTCATTTGATGACGAATCTGGACTAAGACGAACCAGCTTTGAAAGAAGACGTCATCTTTCATCTTCAATTTGGGTTCTATGATTTTGTTGGATAAAAGCACTAACTTCATCTTATCACACTGTTAGTGATCACTCTTTATCTTTATCATCATGTAAATACTTATCATTTGGTTGATCATTCTATCTGGTCTTTGAATATATATATATATATTTTTAATTAATTTTGGGGTTTTAATTTTGGGGTGGTTGGATGTTTGTGGGAATGGCTTGTTGAGGCTTGATTGGGTATTGATGGTGGTTGATTTTGGCTTTAATATTTGGTGGTTTGTGGGGTGGGTGGAGGAGGGCTGGGGTAGGGTTTTTGAGGGGTGGAGGTGATATAGTAGGATCAAATTGAAATTAAAGGGTAAAGATCAAACTGTTAAATTTAAAATTATAGAAATTAAAATAAAATTTAACTCAAATTATATTAGTGAAAAGTGTAATCATCTGTATACACAATGAGGGAGTAATGAATTGACCAAAATACCCTTTCCTTGTGAGTAATAAATAACAGAAATATACTCGGGGTTGAAATTGTGTTCATTTTTTTAATTTAGGGTTTATTTGTTCAAATTAAAAAGAGAAAATTATTGGAAAGTTCTATTTGTGGGAGTTTTGTTCTAAATGGTCCTCGTTTTTTTTAATGAACAATGAAGTCCTATTAGGGGGGAATGTGATCTAGGAGGTCTTGTAGGGAAACGCGGTATGGATTTTGGTGACGATTTTGCCCCTTCATTGATGGGGTGGCAAGTTTAGCAAGGATTTTGAATTTCTTCAATCACATTTGGTTGTTGTCCACATTTTTGAAAATAATTGATATTGACAAAATCTTTCCAGAGGTGGGGTGTAAGGGTTTGGGGTAATTGAAAAGTGAATTAGTGTGGGGAGTTGTTTCAAACGTTTAACGGCGTGGGGGTGGTGTGTTTTGCGAACGGTATTTAGTGCTCGAGTGAAGGCAGAGGATTGTCTTACAGAGTTTCACACAGTAATGTCTTTTTTCTGATCTTTTTTAACGTCCGATTTAGTAAGGTTTAGTTCCACATTTTGGTGGCTCGAACATTGTTTCTTACAAGGAAAAATGTGACGTTTTGCTTTGTTTCATTGTTGGGGGATTCCGTGTGGAGGGTTGTGTGTCAATGAGGGTGCACAATTTTTTATTTTTATTTTTTTCATTTCAGTTGGATTATTGCAAAAATGTTAAGTTGCGAGCATGATGGTAGTGTCAGTTTGGATTGTGTTTTTAATGTTAGGTGTTCGAAAATTCCATACCCCCACACATTTCATGTATAATTGGAACAATCTTCTGTGTAATAGCAAAAAAAACGGAAACAACAAAATTGAAATATTTACAGAATTTCATTGCACCGAAAATGGAATAGCACAATGATGATCAAGTCAAGTTTGTGACACTCTATTCTTAAAACAGATTTGCCACCGCACAGGTTCTCACAGATTATCGGCATCTATCTCCCATGATACAATGATCACTCAATTTGTCTTGCAAATCAGAACCTTAGTTGTACACTCTCTAAATTTCTATAAACTAATTTGAAGAAACGATGTAGGAAAAAAAGGAAAACGAGAAGGAAATCGACAAATGAATCTGCTGAAAAATGTCTGTATTTGTAGGCATTGTGATACCTGTTCAGAAGGGTAGAAAACCCCTCCAAATAGGTGTGAATTTGAACCGCTGGAAAAGATGAAGGAAGGTGACTAGAGAGACACTAGTTTGGACAAAATATTTGAATTTCGAATTTTCGCCCAAAAATTTGAATCAATTCATTTGAAAATTTAAATTTTCCCACAAGAATTTGAAAAAATTCAAACGAATTTTGTCCAAAAAATTATAGGTAGGACCTGGCCCACAACTTACACCACGCGCCTAGCTTGGTATGGCGGCGTGCGCGTGTGGTGGATTTGGGTCAAACCCACTTTGTCTATAACTTGCCTTCTTACAAAGCTTGGGATGCCCCTTAGAGTCCATCCAAAGTATGTCAACCTAGAGCTTATATACTCACACAAGTTCTCTCATTGTTTCTATGTGGGACAATCAAAATAAGGTAACCCACATTTGACTCTTCAACTTCCCATTTCATGAAACCAAAAACGACGTTAACTTCCCATTCACCTATAAATGGTTTTGACGAACCATCTTCACCGTGTGACTTGTTGCCATGCGGCAAGGAACACCTCACCACTTGGACCTACCTCAAAAGACGTATGGGCCCCACTTAAATTTGGGCTCAAAATTTGCCCAAAATAAGCCTATAGAACCAAAATTTCCTACAGTTTACACCAAAACAAATTTTGTGGACATTTTTTTGTGTGACTTTTGCATTGGTTTATGAATGTGAAATGAATTTTCTCTTGGCACATAAGTTTGTATGATTTTAAACACCAATTCATCACACTTTCTGAACTTTTGCTGCTTACGTTGATTGTCCAACATCGCTTGAAACATAAACCAGAACGGTGTCTTCATTAGGTGGGTTCGGTGGACATCAGTTAACTCGGATTTGGACACAATTTTCACTATGCCCACGATGTTAGACCGGTAGTTATATCTAACCTTCTCAACCTTGGGGGCTCTCGCTACACTGTTCAAAGGTTTAACTTGTTTGAACAGGATACATCCTTGCATCCTCGACCCAAGCTTGCTCGAAGGCGAACCACAAAGCCCCGCTTGGCACAACCTCTTGCGTGATCTCGTCCATGGGTTAGATGTGCTCACAACTTCTACACTTGTAATACAGCAACAAAATCAGTACATATCACACTACAAACTTATATGCCACGTATAATACCAACATGAAATTAACGACACATTTACATATTTGACAGACATTTAATTCACATTTTTTTCGAATCCTCAATTTTGTTCGCTTGATGTGTGCATGCGAATGTGATAATCAACTCACAACTAACGGTACACAACAACAAACCCTACAAATTGGACCCTTCATCAAAGCATAGCAATCAAAATGTGACAAACTTAGGCTGTGTTTGGTGTTGCTCTAGAATCCTAGTTCCACCCTCATACGCAAAGCCTCTGTTGGATGGAGTTTTCAAAAACTAATTCTAACCTCACATTTCAAAACACCTTTCAGAGCACGTTTGGTAGAGCTCCTCCCAGTGAGTTTTCAACTTTTTTTTGTCTACCCGGTCGTCTACTTAGACGTCCGGCCGGTTGACCGGAACAGTACTTTTTTTTTTTTCTTTGCAATTTGCCAATAACCACCTGTTATTTGGAGAGAAAAAAATTTGTTTTTGACATTTTTTAAATATAAAAATTATTTTTTTTAGACCAAAATGAAAAATTATTTTTTTGAATTGAAATTTAAAAAGAGTGTGATTATTTGTTTTGAATAGAATTTTCAATAAAGTTTTGAGTTGTGTGTTTGGTTATGAGTTATAAGTTTTTTTATTTAATTTTAAAAACTCTTTTTAAAACTCATAACCAAACAAATTTTCTCTTTTCATATGTCACATCAAAAATTTAAAACTCAATTCAACAAAAATTTCAAAACTCATAACCAAACAAATTTTTTCTTTTCAAATCATAATTCCAATACTCACAAACTCAAAATACAACTCTATTCGCAAATCATAATTTTAAAACTCTTCCAAACGCATCCTTACTTTTGCATGACATGGTCATCAGTCTACAATCGACAAAGTTCACACTCGCAAGCCCACCGCCCAATGTGCGTCAGTGTCCCAACGTAGCAGACAATTGATGTTCACAACGCCAACTCTTAACATTTTGGGGGATAAAACACGTCTTCACTAGATTGTGGTGGATTCTGGCATGAACGTTGTTTGATTTGAATTCAAAAACCCTAAATTACCGCACTACGTATCTTGATTTCCAGAATTAGTGGATGATGTTGCCACCTTGGGACGAAATCACAAATGTGGAACACTTAACCGATATCTTCATGACATTCAATTTTCAAACCTCCAAAGAAATGTGATGACGAATCCGAGATCCCCCCTTCCAAGTTGGGTGTGGTGTTTCAGAATGTGGAAGAGCCAAATGTGGGATACCAAAATGTGAAACGGGCCCTCCAAAAACTCTGTTGTGCGCTTTTTACTGTGGTTGGTATGGAGGGACTACATTTTAGGTAACAACAATACTATTACAAACAACAGCAAGATACATGGGTAAATGAGTCAATTCCTTTTCAATGGGACTTCCTTGTTCATTAAAATAAATTTGGGACTGATTGATCCACAAGTTCACTTTTTGGGATTTATGGATCAATCACCCAATTAAAAATTCAAGATTTGATTTGTTATTTGTAATTTCTCCAAAAATTTTTGAAGCTCAAGAATAATTGCACCCACTCATTGTCCTAATTCAACTCCAACTCTATAAAACCTACGTACTTTAATCTTTGCCATATCAATCCATTAGCTACCATCATTTTAATTTCCAATAAAATAAAATAAAGTGAATGACTAAAATTTTGTTTTGCAAATCATCAATATCTATAACTAGAAATCCCCTGAATATGATGCAATGCTTACAATACCCTTTTTTTTGGTCTTTGAAATTGTTTGACAATTTGACTGACAAATGTGGGTTCCTCGTAAAGAATGGAAGACAAGCTAAACTACCCAACAACCATACCTTCAAATTCCTCAACAAATGCATTTCAATCTAAAAAACTCAACACATCTGGAATAGTCATGTCGGACAAAGCAGATGAACATGCCATTCCATTGGTTTTAGATACTCCATCACTATCATCTTCTGTATAGCCTAATGGGCCACTGATAAGAATAGGTATGTATGTATTGTTAGGGAAAATCGATGATTCCCCACAAGTAAATCAATCAATGGGAATAAAAACTAATGCGGAAAAATTAAATCAAAGGCAACACAAGAATTTTACGTGGTTCCCTCAATGTGAAGTACGTCCACGGGATTGAAATCCGATTCCACTATCAACCAAATAAGTTTCCAAACGATTACAAACGAGACACGAATGGTCTCACAAACCACCCTTAGGTGAATTCCAAATAATCATAAATAAACAAGAGGAAAGATCTCACCAAATAGATGAACCAAAATCTTTAGAACCAAAGTTGAAGAAGATCCAAAATAACGAACCAAATCAACACCGAAAACGAATCAGCCGCTTCAAAGTAGAGCACCAAACCAAGGCATCAATTCTTGATTGACCAAGTCAAAAACCCAGAGCAACAATCAATACTTAATTGAAAAACCCAACAAGTTAGAGTTATACACTAAGCACAGTTGCCGAAACAAATTTGTTACTGCCGCTAGATAGACCACGGGACAAACAAAACAATATTATATATATTGTTAAATCTTAGGTTTGTTTTATCAAAACCCTAGTTGTAACCAAATTGAATTAGGTCTCCACAAATTAGATATAATATATAAAAATATATTACACCTAAACCAAACCAAATTAAAATTCTTTTCCAAAACCAATTGGGTCCCACACTCCAATAAGGAGGTATACACAACAATTCTCCCCCTACCGACTTAGGTGGAGAAATCAACCATACCCGCTAAAGTTTGACACTTTAAATGTTTGTCCCTCGACAAAGTCTTTGTCAACATATCTGAAGTATTATCATCTGTGTGAACCTTTTCGAGTTGTAACAATTTTGAATCTAGCACATCACGAATCCAATGGTATCTCACATCAATGTGTTTCGATCTCGAATGAAAAGTAGAATTTTTACTCAAGTGAATAACACTTTGACTATCACAATAAAGCACATACTTTTCTTGCTTTAAACCCAACTCTTGCAAAAATTTCTTCAACCATAACTCTTCTTTGTAAGCTTCTGTAATGGCAATAAATTCAGTTTCGGTAGTTGAGAGAGCAACACATTTTTGTAATTTAGATTGCCATGCCACAGCTCCCCCTGCAAAAGTCATCAAATACCCCGAGATAGATTTCCTAGAATCAATATCACCGGCCATGTCAGAATCTGTGAACCCATCAAGCATTGGCTTACCATCCCCAAAACACAAACACACCTTCGAAGTCCCTCGAAGATATCTTAGAATCCATTTTACCGCTGCCCAATGTTCTTTACCCGGATTAGAGAGAAACCAACTCACTACACCAACGGCGTGAGCAATATCCGGCCTTGTACAAACCATGGCGTACATCAAAGAACCAACTGCTGAAGCATAAGGAACTTTCAACATCTCTTCTTTGTCTTTCTCACTTGTAGGACATTGATTCGAACTAAGCTTGAAGTGACCCGCAAGTGGACAACCAACCGGCTTTGCTTTATTCATGTTGAACCTCTCAAGAACTTTCTCAATGTAGCTTTCTTGAGACAACCAAATCAGTCCCTCTTTGCGATCACGAACAATTTTCATACCAAGTATTTGCTTTGCCAGCCCCAAATCTTTCATAGCAAAAGATTTACTCAACTCTACCTTCAACTTGTTAATCATGGTAGAATCTTGACCCACAATTAACATGTCATCAACATAAAGCAAAAGAATAATAAATTTGCCATCCGGGAAATTTTTCACAAAAACACAATGGTCCGAAGTGGTTTTAGAAAAACCATTATTCATCATGAAAGAGTCAAATTTTTTGTACCATTGACGTGGAGCTTGCTTGAAGCCATACAAACTTTTCTTCAATTTGCAAATAAATTTCTCTTTCCCTTTTTCCACAAAACCTTCCGGTTGCTCCATGTAAATTTCTTCTTCAAGATCACCATGAAGAAATGCGGTCTTCACATCAAGTTGCTCAACTTCAAGGTTCATACTTGAAGCCATGCCAAGTACAACCCGAATAGAAGACATCTTTACAACCGGTGAGAAAATCTCGTCAAAGTCAATACATTTCTTTTGCCCAAAGCCTTTCACAACAAGACGTGCCTTGTACCTCAGATTCTTGCCATCATTCTTCAATTTGAAAACCCACTTATTTTTCAGAATTTTCCTCCCTTTAGGCAACTTCACTAAATCATAAGTCTGGTTTTCAAGTAAGGAATTCATCTCCTCGTCCACGGCCTTTTTCCAATCACCTTTCTTTTCATGCTCAATTGCTTCTTGGTAGCTCTCAGGCTCCCCTTGATCAGAAATCAACACAAATTCATTGGGAGGATACTTTCTTGAAGGTTGTCAGTCCCTTGTAGATTTCCTCAACTCAAGTTGTGGTGACGGTTCTTGAGTTGGATGCTCTTCCTCAATTTCTGGCTCAACTTCATTAGGATTAGCATCATCCTCTACGTCTTCAATAGGTGGCTGCACATCTCCCCCATTTTCATCATCAACTGAAGATGAAGGAAATGGATCCATGTCAATGAGATCACTAGTTTTTGGCTCCGATTGATCACCTTTACCAAAGTCTTCAATTGTTTGGTCTTCAAGAAACACAACATCACAGCTTCGAATGACTTTCTTGTCGACCGGATCCCATAATCTATACCCGAATTCATCACGCCTATAGCCAAGAAAAATACATTGTCTTGACTTACTATCAAGCTTGGACCTCTCATCCTTTGGAATGTGAACAAAAGCTCGGCAACCAAACACTCTCAAGTGCTCATAAGACACATCTTTGCAAGTCCAAACTCTTTCAGGAACATCACCATTCAAAGGATAGCAAGGAGACAAATTGATCACGTCAACCGCTGTACTCATTGCCTCACCCCAAAAGGATCTTGGCAATTTAGCTTGTGAAAGCAAACACCTTGTTCTTTCTACAATGGTGCAGTTCATCCTCTCGGCAACGCCATTTTGTTGAGGAGTCTTCTTAACTGTCTTTTGGTGCCGAATACCTTGGCTGCGACAATACTCATCAAATGGCCCAATGTATTCACCACCATTATCTGATCGGATGCACTTCAATTTCTATCCTGTTTCTCTTTCAACCATGGCCTGAAAATGTTTAAATACTTCTAGAACTTGATCTTTAGTTTTTAGTAAAAAAGCCCAAACTTTCTTTGAATAATCATCAATGAAGGTAACAAAATAAAGTGCACCACTATGTATTCTAACTTTCAAAGGACCACAAACATCCGAATGAATCAACTCCAAAACCTTTTCTTTTCTAGAAGTAACATTTTTATGAAAAGAAACTCTATGTTGTTTACTCGCCAAACAATGAATACAAGTTTTAAGATGTGTACCTTTCAAACCGGGTAGAAGATCTTTCTTGAACAAAACTTGTAGCCCCTTTTCACTCATGTGCCCAAGTCGCCTGTGCCACAATTCAGTAGAAGTATCATCTTCAAGTGCATTGACAACACCTTTACAAATTTTTCCTTGTATCGAATAAAGTGTATGAGTCTTCTTGCACTTAGCCACCACCAAAGAACCTTTTGTGAGCTTCCATATTCTATCACCAAATTTGTTGTTGAAGCCTTCATCATCTAGCTTCCCAGTAGAGATCAAATTGAGGCGAATGTCGGGAACATGCCTCACATCTTTAAGCAACAATTTGCAGCCCAAATTTGTTTCCAAGCAAACATCACCCATGCCGATAATCTTGGACAAACCTTCATTACCCATTCGAACAGAACCATAATCTCCTGCAGTGTAGATAGTGAAGAAATCAACTCGAGAAGTCACATGAAAAGAAGCACCAGAATCAATCACCTAACTGCTCTCTTGGCCTACAAAATTGATACAATCATCTTCACAAACGACCATGAGATCATCGGTAGTAACTGCCGTTGTGTCTTCTTGCTTCTTATCCACACTTTTGTCACGCCTTTTCTCCTTATTCTTGAGCTTTCGGCATTCTCGCTTCATGTGCCCTTTCTCATGGCAATAATAACACTCAATGTCTTTCTTTGAAAAAGAATCATCTTTTGATTTGTCACTATCACCCTCAATGGGTCCATACAAGTCTTTACAAAATAATAGATCCTTCATTTTAGTTTTCCAAGTTACCCAATTGCTTCCATTAAAGCTAGACATACGACCCACATTTTCCTCCATTGATTTACACAAATAAATGGATCCAAATAAACCGTAAGCTTTGATACCAGTTGTTAGGGAAAATCGATGATTCTCCACAAGTAAATCAATCAATGGGAATAAAAACTAATGCGGAAAAATTAAATCAAAGGCAACACAAGAATTTTACGTGGTTCCCTCAATGTGAGGTACGTCCACGGGATCGAAATCCGATTTCACTATCAACCAAATAAGTTTCCAAACGATTACAAACGAGACACGAATGGTCTCACAAACCACCCTTAGATGAATTCCAAGTAATCATAAATAAACAAGAGGAAAGACCTCACCAAATAGATGAACCAAAATCTTTAGAACCAAAGTTGAAGAAGATCCAAAATAACGAACCAAATCAACACCAAAAACGAATTAACCGCTTCAAAGTAGAGCACCAAACCAAGGCATCAATTCTTGATTGACCAAGTCAAAAACCCAGAGCAACAATCAATACTTAATTGAAAAACCCAACAAGTGAGTTATACACTAAGCACAGTTGCCGAAACAAATTTGTTACTGCCGCTAGATAGACCACGGGACAAACAAAACAATATTATATATATTGTTAAATCTTAGGTTTGTTTTATCAAAACCTTAGTTGTAATTAAATTGAATTAGATCTCCACAAATTAGATATAATATATAAAAATATATTATACCTAAATCAAACTAAATTAAAATTTTTTTCCAAAAAACAATTGAGTCCTACACTCCAATAAAAAAGTATACCCAACATGTATCTATATGAATGCATATCCAATTGAATGTTTATGAGGAATTGAATCCAATGGTGACAGAATAGACAACCAATTTAATTATATTTTGGGTTTGGTTTTGAATGTGAAGGGACTGTTTGGACAGCAATTGCCCATGTAATAACAGGGGTAATAGGATCCGGAGTGCTGTCACTAGCCTGGAGTGCGGCTCAGCTAGGCTGGATTGCAGGTCCTTTGTGCATAATGGTCTTTGGAGTGATTGCTGTAGTTGTTCACATCTTCTTCGTGATTGGTATAGATCTCCTGATTCACATCCACAATAATATCTATTTCTTCTTTCGTTAATCACTTTTCTGTATAGAATCATTAACAGAATGATATAAAACTGGCAATTTTTTTTAAACTTTACTTACCATCTGATGTGTCATGCAATATTAAAACTTTGAAAACTGAAACAAGACTATCTCAATAATATGATCAGTGTTACATTGCTGACTAATAAAAGTTTGTAAATTTTTTTAGTTTGTATAGCATTACACTTAAAAAAAAATGCCAACCTAAGTAGGACTAAAGTGACTATTAGGGATGGCAAAATATATGATCATAGATTTGGGAAAATGATATTTGTCGCCTAGTGAAATTTTACTGTTTTTTCACCTCCTATGTGGGTCATGTGAAAAAAAAACAATGAAGTTCACTGCCCTCGTTGATTTATTTCCATGGTTAAGCTAAGCCCCTCCAGCCTCTACCCCAAAATATATTGGCTATACTATGTTGATGCATACATTGTATACAGTGATTTGATCAAGGGGTTATCAATATTCAATCAACTTAATTTTTTATATCAATTATATAATCAATAAGTCGCCCAAAATGAACAGTTTGAATCGTCAAGAGTGAGTCAACTTTGTAAAAATTGACTTACGAAAATTTTAAAAATAAGTCATTTTTGGAAAAATGATACAAAAATATTTTTCTTAAAAAATATTTTGCTTGCTTTTTATTCAACTAAATTGATAAAAATATTTTAGGTCAAAACAAATAGAGTCTACATTTGAACTTATATCAATAAAAAAAAGAAGACAAAAGCAAAAGAGAGGATCACAAATATATCAGGACCAATAAAAAAAAAAAATAAAATAAAAAAAAAAGTGGATACTTAACAAAATAACAAACAAACCATTACAAAACATTGAAATCATTTAACAAAATAACAAACAATCTATGACAAAACATTGAAAACATTTTGTTTGGGGGTGTACTAATAAATACACACTTTTTATTTTTTTTATCTTTTTTGGGTCATATCACCTCTCTACTTTTCTGCACATCTTTTCGTAAAAAGTCAAAAAATATATTTATTTAGATCATTTAAAATCAAAAATCATATATATATATAAATAATTTCGAAGGTCAAGAATAATGGCACCCACTCATTTTCCTTATATAGAGAGTAGCTGGAAAATATAAATCATAAACCTTTGTAACGTCTTTTTAGAGTGTGAGTTTTAGTACCATTTTATACTACTATATTATAAATATTCAAAAAAAAAAAAAAAATGTCCACCCTTGAAACAGTGTATAAAATTCAAATCCAGCTACGCTCAATGCAAGAAAAACATGTGTTTCTATATGATTATAAGCATAACAATCTTCTGAACGAGAGAGAGAGATTTGATATTGTTTTTTCTAATTAATTTATTTAGCCTCGTAAAAGATGCACAAATATATATAAGATGCAAAAAAAATATGTGGTTCTATATGATTAATTTATTACTATCTACCCTGACACTTTAATGGACCAAGGGATCACAGTTTCAGAAGTGATTGATACCCCTCAATCACCAACCCCACCACCTCCCACGTGGGGTTGGTGATTAGAAGATGAGGAAAAAAAAAAAAAATATTCTGACCAATCACAGGTCAAAGGGGGTCGTGGGGGTCACCCTTGGAGGGGGTCTGGATCATTTTTCTCACAGTTTAATGGACCAAGGGATAATGCGGTGATTAAGTTATGGCAAGATATTTTTTTAGGGTAATTTATACTAATGATTTTTATAGTTTGGGATTTGTGTCATTTTGACTCCTAATTGTTCAATTTGTGACATATTTAATCTTGAATTTTGAATTTTATTCTAAATAAGGATAATTGAAGATACAATTACTCAATTTTAAAGATAAAATTGTCAATTTGATAAAATAAAATTTAATTTGACAAAAACAAATGTTAAAAAAATATTTTTGAATTTTTAAAAATTATCTCTACCTACCAAAAATAAAATTATATAAAATTGATAAATTTTTTAAATATTTATTTATTTATTTATTACTAAATTAATTTTTATTATGTTTTTAGACGATTATTTTTATTTTCATCAAGCGACAACTTTGATCTCATTATTAAATCAATCCATTAAATTAAAAAATCCAAAAACATTTCATATATTAAATATATTGATTACACATTAAAAGTCTAGCAACCACACATTATGATTATCATCTAAACACATAATAAAAATTAATTTGGTAAAATAAATAAATAAATGCTTAAAAAATTTATCAATTTTACATAATTTTATATTTGGTGGGTAGAAATAATTTTTGAAAATTCAAAAATATTTTTTTGACATTTATTTTTATCAAATTAATTTATATTTTATCAAATTGACGAATTTACCCTTGAAATTGAGCAATGGTATCTTCAATTGTCCTTATTTGAAACAAGATTCAAATTTCATGATCACATGTGTCACAATTGAAAAGTCAATGATCAAAATGACATAAGTTCCAAACTATAGGGACTGTTAGTGTAATTCATCTTTTTTTTTATATAATTCAAATAGTTTATATTATAAAATTTGTTGAGTAAATTATCTATGTAAAAAATTAAATTTATTGGACATTTATAACCTAATAACAATAGCACATTTATTTTTTATTTTTAAAATGGTTAGCATGTTCTTGATAAAAAATTTTAAAGAGCAGGCTCCTCTCTATTTGGATTTTCTAATTAGAGGGTGCTGTTGGGTTTCTGTGGGCTCATCGCAGAGCCTGCATTAATAATCTAAACCGTTCACTATGTAGGGCTCATCGAGTACTTTATTTCTGTAGAAAATCATATTAATCGAATATCAATAAATACTTGACCGGATAATATTTATGTCAACAATTTATTTCAAAAATTGAAAACATTTTAAAAATCATATATATGTAAAAACAAAAAAATTTTGAAGGTCAAGAATAATTGCGCCCACTCATTTTCCTTGTCAGGGATGGAATTAGAAGAACATTATGGGGGGTCATGGCCCCCTATTTCTGTGAAAAATACTGTTTATCATAGCACTTTCAAAATATATATCATTTTATACATAAAATGCCCTCCAGTATTAGAAAATACATATCTTATTATTCTCTCATCTTGCTTTCTTTTTCTATTTTGCACTAAAAAAACTTCTTCATACTGTTAGAGATTGCTTCTATGTTATTTAAATTTTTTTTTTCTATGTATATATAGTTTATATTTCATATTGTATATACATGTGTGTTTGTGTATTTGGTGATTTTTTTTTTTGCCCCCTCCGATAATGAAATTCTGATTTCGTCCCTCTTCCTTATAAAGAGAGTAGTTAGAAAATATAAATTATAAACTTTTGTAACGTCTTTTTAGAGTGTGAGCTTTAATACCATTTTATTTCAATTTTAATACCATCTTGTTGCATTAAAAAGTACAATAAAATCATTATACGAAAACCACGGCAAAGAAATCAAACTTAAAGAATATTAGAATAAGTAAGAAATTAAAGAGATTTCAAGGAATAAAATAAAATTATTTAGATTATGAGACCAAATCAAATTTACTTGATTTTATACTAATATATTATAAATATTCAAAAAAAAAATGTCCACCCCTGAAACAGTGCATAAAATTCAAATCCAGCTACGCTCAATGCAAGAAAAATATGTGGTTCTACATGATTATAAGCATTACAATCTTCTGAACGAGAGAGAGAGAGAGATTTGATATTGTTTGTTCCAATTAATTTATTTAGCTTCGTCAAAGATGCAATATATATATATATATATATATTAAAAGATGTACACACTCCATAAATGTAGTATGAAAATCAATTATTTGAATGCAAGAGAGAAAAATGTTGGAACATTTTCATAATATATTTAAATATATAATATAGTCATATGAATGATTAAAGAGATGTGACTTTTGGGTTTAAACCAAAGCGTGTAACCATTGAGTTTAAACAAAAGGGTATGGCTTCTGTCCAGTCCGGGATCGGACTAGACCGTGCTATTGGGCCCGTGGGGGCCACCACGGGTTCCTTTTTGATAATCTGAACCGTTCAATATGTAGAACTCGTCGAGTACTATATGCCTGTAAAAAATCACGTTGATCGGATATCGATAACTATGTGATCAAAGCAATTTTTTTTGTCAACCGTTAATTTGTTCGCCGTCCAATTTTTTTAATACGAAACTGATTTGATCATATAGCTGTCGATATCCGATCAACGTGATTTTTTACAAGTGTATAGTACTCAACGATTTCTACACATTGAACGGTTCAAATTATCAAAACGGGACCCGTGGTGGGCCCCCACGAGCCCAACAGCACGGTCCAGTCCGATCCCAGACTGGACAGAAGCCATACCCTAAACAAAAAGGTGTGTCTTTTGGATTTAAATCATGGAGTGTAACTATTGAATTTAAATCAAAAGACATGACTCTTGGATTTAATGGGTGTCACTTTTAAATTTAAAGGACACGACTTTTGATCTAAGGGACACAAACCTATGCCTATATAAGAATGGGTTGGAAATTGGATAGAAATCATCCATATGAAATCCATGAAATTTCTCTCTAACATTCATATTGTTATTTTCCTCTATACTTGGTGGATTAGAAAAATCCAAAGGTATTCGAAATCTGATTTCATTCGTGCATAACGCAGTCAGACATCAGTGTTTAGATGATTGTATCCTGGAGGCAGATTCGCAGGTAAGCTGATGCACACCATATTCAACAGAATTGGTCGTCTTAAGGAAAACGACGTTGTAACACGCCTTGAAGTAATACTAATTATTTTCTATTTTATCTCCTTCCATCAAATTTATCAAATTTGCACCAACAAAAATCTTAAGACGATATTCTCGAAGAGATTGATAGGATTAATATTTATTTGAAAATATTAGAAACAATTAAAAGATTGACTTTTAATTCTAATTTGGTGTTTGACCGTCAAATTACTATCAAGGTGATAAAATAGTTTTCTTCAATTTATTATTGGCAAAGGTATATCTTAATCCTTTGCTTTATGATTTTTATTTCAAAACCATGCTTATAATTTGAACATCACAGAAGTTCATAGTTTGTATGAAAACTATGTTTGCTTATAATTTTCATTAAAATAAACACTTTATTTGTTCAATGCTAGATTATACGGTATTGGTTTGATAGTAACAATATATGTATAGATTTCATTACTTCCTGAATTTTCAGATCTCATATGATTTTATGTTATTAGTAGGGCTGCAAACGAGTCGAGGCGAGCCGAGCCGAGCTTTAGTATGTTTGGGCTTATTTATTAATATTTTAACGAGCTCGAGCTCAAGCTGGAGCTGAATAAAAATTTAACGAACCAAGCTCGAGCCGAGTTGGCTGGCTTAGGCTCGACTCAAGCTCGAACTTGTTCACGAGCCTTAACGAGCCAAAAAATTTATAAATTCATACTTACATGTGAAACTAAAGTTACAATTAAAACTTTGATTATACAATTATATATACAATATATATAAACATACTTTAAAAAAGTCCATATTTTACTAAAATAATAATATCTACTACCACTATTATATAAATGTACTACCTATAGTTAACTGTGGGGACATAATTTTTGAATAACAACACGTGGCCGAGGTGTCACCGAAGTGCCAGCCGAGGTGTCACCGAAGTGCTAGCCGAGGTGCCATGTGTCCTGGTCATGAAGCCGAGAACATCTCGGCTAGGCCGAGGTTATCTGCGAAGATACTAGAATCCGGGATAAGCGGATAAAGGACAAGAGTCCTAGAATGAGAGAAGACTTCAGTTTGGATTAAGATAAAACTCTTAGAGAGTTTATCCCAATCCTACTAGGAGTCTAAGATTAGCAGTAATCCTAAGTCCATTGAAGCTATGCTTCTATTGGGATTAGATAAGTGTTGGCTATAAAAGAGAGGCACCCCCATGGGTCTAAGGTTGCTATTTATGCTCTGAATAGTAAGTTAAGCACTTTTGCTATCTTTGAAAGATAACTGACTTGATCGTCGGAGTGCCCCCGGGTGGACGAACCACCGCAGGAATCTCTTCTTTTCTGTGACAGGTCGTTTGGGCTTAATCTATTCTGCCAGTGTTCTCCAGCTGAGTGCTTGATTGGCAGTGTGATCAGAAATTGACACACATAATTTGGCGCCGTCTGTGAGAAAGAAATGAGAATAGATGGCCAATGACAGACAAAAAGAGAGGGCTAGAGAATGATGCTTGGGAATTGGATTTTACAAGCTAAGATTAGTTTAACACTTGTTGAAATTTTAAAAATTTACAAGTTGAAGTTAAACCAAGGACATGTTTAACACTTGTTGAAATTTGAGAAAAGTTTACAAGTTGAAGTTAAACCGAGATTAGTTTAACACTTGTTGAAATTTTAAAAATTTACAAGTTGAAATTAAACCGGCGTCATGATTAAAGGAAGGAATGATATAGGTTCCATCACCTCAGGATGCCGAGGTAATAGAACCTAGGGGGCAGTTGTAGGGACATAATTTTTGAATAAAAACACGTGGCCGAGGTGTCACCGAAGTGCCAGCCGAGGTGCCACGTGACCTGGTCATAAAACCGAGATCATCTCAGCCAAGCCGAGGTTATCTGCGAAGATACCAGAATCCGAGATAAGCGGATAAGGGACAAGAGTCTTAGAATGAGAAAAGACTTCAGTTTGGATTAAGATAAAACTCTTAGAGAGTTTATCCCAATCCTACTAGGAGTCTAAGATTAGTAGTAATCCTAAGTCCATTGAAGCTAGGCTTCTATTAGGATTAGGTAAGTGTTGGCTATAAAAGAAATGCACCCCCATGGGTCTAAGGTATACTTTTTATGCTCTGAATAGTAAGTTAAGCACTTTTGCTATCTTTGAGAGATAACTAACTTGATCGTCGGAGTGCCCCCGGGTGGACGAACTACCGCCGGAATCTCTTCTTTTCTATGACAGGTCGTTCGGGCTTAATCTATTCTGCCAGTATTCTCCAGCTGAGTGCTTGATTGGCAGTGTGGTCTGAAATTGACACACACATTAACTGTTATTTACATTTATATTTTTTAAATATATAAATAGCATATTTCTCTTATTTTTTATACATGTTTTTATATTATTTAATATATAAATAATAAATATTAAACGAACCGAGCTTTAGAATGTTTGAGCTTGTTTATTAAAAATTTAACGAGTTTGATCTCGAGCTCGAACGCAAAAAAAAAAAAAAAAAATTAACGAACTGAGTTCGAACGAGCTCTTACAGAGCCGAGCTCGAGCCTGTTCACGGACAGCTCTGTTCATTTGCAACCCTAGTTATTAGCATTAGCATTAATATCGTTACTTGCATGATAGGAAGTATTTGCTTCCAATGGTGTTTTGCCTATGTTTATGCTTAACAACCTGTTCTTGTTATTGGTCTGAACAATATATCTAAGTGAATTTTTTGGTTGTATAACTATTAGTTTCTTTACAACAAAATCTACAATTCTTACATTTGGTTTGATACATGTCCGTATTCCATATGTAAATATTATATGCCTCATTCATAACATCACTGTTTTATAAGGAAAATTCTATTGTTGATTATTAGTTGAACATAATGATCAGCATTTTGGAAAATCAATTGGAAATGTTTTGAATTAAATTTTCTAATTTAAAATAAATATATAAATATGGATTGTTTGTGTGTGTGGCACAATGGTGTTTTCTAATATTTTGGAGAAGTTATTTGATGGTTTTGTAGTATTTTTATACACACACTCATCTTGTTGTTTTTCAAAATAGACATAAAATGGTGGGGCTCACTGTTTGTCAATAGACTAGTAATGAAATTTTATGTCAATGCTTTTGATGCCAAACGACGAACTGATTGGTCATGGCAATTGCTGCACAACTGGAGAAAACTATCAATGTGATGGTTTGTTTTAAATCGCTGTTTCTTTTTGTCATTAGATTCTTGATATGGGCCAATCTATTCAGTACCATTCAAAATGTTTTGGGCTTAGAATTGGGTCCAATAGTAATGAATAATTATTGGGCTGAGCATTAATGGGTGATGATTTAAATATTTATGAAGTGGCTCATTTATTTTTTTTTTTGGGTTGGTGTTGTGATTCTATTTATAACTTGTTTTTTCTTATTTAAATAAATGTTCTGATTGTGTATGATTATGATTAACTTTTATTTGAGGAATACTATGCATTTAAATTTTATAATTGTTAGAATTTCAATTATATATATTTGTTTATAAGTTAGAATCTCAAGTTCCTCTTAAGGGATATTCCAACAAGATGGAAGCATATTATAATGTGTATTTGGAATTATGTACAACAAATAAGCCTGAACTTAATTTTATTTATGGCATAAAGTGGATTAAGAAACAAGGTATGCATTTTCTATTTGTGTGCAATTTTATGATAATGAAAATCAAATTGACAGGTATGAGTTATTTTCTATTCTGTTTTTGAAATTAGTATTATATGAATAATCGCATGCCTATATCTATTGTTTCTTGATAAGAAAGTGTGTCTATAATTGACACGCAATCTTCAAGGAAAAATATACTTTTCATATGCCATGAAAGAAACTGTTACGAACAAGTTATGCGTTTTTAATTATAATTGTTATTTTAAATTTTGCTTTTTCTATTGCATGATAAATATAATTTTTGTTAGTAAGTGTTTACAATCAATGAGGTGTAATTCAGAAAATAAGATCTTTGTGACTTTCTATATTCGGTGACCAGAACTTGGGTCGAATAAAATTTCTGCCGCATTTTGCATGTTATTTGTGAAACGTATGATTTTATTATTTTATTTACATATTATCAATTTACATGAAACTTTTAAGTTTTGTAAGATATTATTAATATGGTTTGTTTTAAAGTTTTATTAAATTGTTTATATAGTTAGTCTATATGTTTGTGTATACATTTGGAAGTTGATATGTATTTTCTTTTTATAAAATGACTTTGAAGTTGGAAAAGGAAAAACACAAATATTTGAAAAATATTTTGTGGAAGTTTTCAAGAATGTGTTTTTAAAATCAAGTTATGATTTTAATTGTTAAAATCAAGGTATGATTTTTGGATTGTGATTTCTTGAAACTTGAGAAAATATAGAGTATATGTTATATACTTGGTAAATTTCTGAATAAATAAATTAGAAATTCTAATTTATGTAACTTGTATTTGAATAAAAATTTTATATTGATTGGTCAATTTATGATTCAAAACAAATACAAGCACAAATCATGAAAGTTAAGTTATAAGAAAGTATTAGTTCTAAATATCTTTAGTATTGATTGCTTAAGTTCCACAATTTAATTTTTCAAAATTATTGAGAATGGTTAGTTTATATGTTAAAGTGGGTATCCAGTTATTTGAAATGATACAAAGGTGCCTGTTTGAACACTTAGCATTAAAACTATGGCTTAGAGTAAATAAAGATTACTCTTGGTGGAGGTTTATCTCTTAGAATTAAAGAGATGGTTCTTAGTCTCTTGTAACAAAAGAGATGAAGTGACATGGTATTTTTGTCACAGATTTTTCTTCAAATTTTCAAGATGCAAACTCATCATTAATATGAGTTAATAGTTATGACAGTGATTGTTAGTCTAGACATGTCGATCTCGTCATAAACTGTGGTAATATATAGCTATGGAAGAATTTTATCCACATGACTATAACTTATCTTAAGAAATATTTGCAAGGGATTTGATGTGAGATCATCAAAGGAGATGGGTCTTAAGCCTAAGTAATATATCACTCCTAGTGGAAACTCGACTCAACGCTTGAAGAAATATCAAGTCTTGAGTTCAATGAGCCCAAGTACACTAATTGCAAGCACTTAAATTTTTATTTTTATAACCATCCCAAGGTATAAAGTGCTTGGGACTTGTAATGCAAAAGAGAATGTTGAGCTACTTAGCTCTTAATAAGTTTATAACAGTGAGTTAGGGTACTTTTGTTACAAGGCTACTCTCAGTAAACTTACTTATATGAGTGTAAGAGGTGATGCCTCTTCTTATGAGTTAAAGGGCTTGACTCTAGAGCGCTTATGAAACAGGATATAGACACAAGGCCAATCCACGTGTCGGCTTTTTGAATTACCTAAGGAGAAAAAAATTTGTGTATGAGATGTGTCCAGTTAATCGTATAAGATCGCTAGTTCAAAGATAAGTCTACTATGTCATCTTGATTAATTTTGATGTGTTTTCACTAAGTGAATGATTCAAATAGAAAGATATCTTCATTTATGCATAAATTTTCCTAATCTATCAAAGTTGTTATTTTCATATATTTTGAAAATGGTGGGAGAATGTTGGAACATTTTCATAATATATTTATATAAATTTAAATATATAATATAGTTATATGAATGATCAAAGAGATGTGACTTTTGAGTTTAAACTAAAGCATGTAACCATTAAGTTTAAACAAAAAGGTGGGTCTTTTGGATTTAAATTATGGGGTGTAACTATTGGATTTAAACCAAAAGACATGACTCTTGGATTTAAAGGGTGTCACTTTTAAATTTAAAGGATACGACTTTTAGTCTAAGGGACACAAACCCATGCCTATATAAAGGCAGAACGGGTTAGAAATTGGATAGAAATCATCCATATGAAATCCATGGAATTTCTCTCTAACATTCATATTGTTATTTTCCTCTATACTTGGTGGATTAGAAAAATCCAAAGGTATTTGGAATCTGATATCGTTCGTGCATAACGTAATCAGGCATTAGTGTTTAAACTAGATTTCATTGTATCCTGGAGGCGGATTCGCAAGTAACCCGGTGAACACCATATTCAACAGAAGTGGTGAGAGCGAATATCGTATTAAGAAAAGTAATGTTGTAACGCGCCTTGAAGCAATACTAATTATTTTCTATTTTATCTTATTCCAACAAATTTATCAAACTTGCCCCAACAAAAAATGACTCTTTTTTTTTTATAGTTTAAAACTCAATTAAAATCAAAATCTAAAATAGCTACATAGAGTTAGTTATCTCGAGATAATTTGGGATTTGAAAAAAAAAATTTGACAACTCATATCAATTCAGATCTACCTTTTATACAACAAAATATAAAATATAATAAGTATTTATATTATACTACTATATAAAGTCGCCAAAAAAATAAAAATAATGCGCACAAGATACATCATGTATGAATCCACTCCGTCACAATTTTTTTAATTCTTAACTAACATTTTTTTTTCTAGTGGACGGGTCGTGCGCCCACCATTTGGCCCAAACCTACCCTGACACTTTAATGGACCAAGGGATCATGCTCTGATTAAGTTATAGCAGGATTTTTTTTTTTTATTTTTTTTTTATTTTTATTTTTTTAAGGGTGAATTATCTAACCGTTGTTATAGTTTAGGATTTGTATTATTTTAATTTTTAAATTTTTAATTATAACACATTTAATTCTGAATTTCTTGTTCTAAGAGCATCTCCAACCACATCATCTTCTCAAGAGGATGAAAATAATATTTTTTATTTAAAAAGTAAATATAGAGGAGGTTACTATTGATTCAAACTCCAATCATAAACCTTCATTTCTTTCATTCAAACTCCAATCAAAAAGTAATTTTTGTTCATTAATAAATATTTAATTTTAAAATTTTTATAAAATATATTTAATATTATACTCATTTTAAAGGTATGATTTTATACTTTTTATTGATGTCAATTTTATAAAAATTAAATTTACACATTAAAAGTTATTTTGAATATAATAAGAAATGTAGAGTGAATAGTGTTTTAGAGGCTCCTTCATTTTGTTCATCCTCCCTTCATATTTGAAGGATCAATCCATCTTCCTTCATTTGGGAGGAAGAAATGAATGATGGGTTGGAGCTCAAAATTAGAAAGGATCCTTCATATTTGAAGTTTTGAAGGATGCATCCTTCATATCTTCAAATATGAAGGATGGTCTCCTCTAACCCACCCTTCAAATTCAGCATCTCCAACCCATCCTTCAAAACTTCAAATATGAAGGATGGTCTCCTCTAACCCACCCTTCAAATTCATCTCCATTTGGGAGGAGAATGAGTTCATCCTCCATATTTGAAGGGAGGATGAAAAAATGAAGGATCCTCCAAAACACTATTCATTTTGTATTTCTTATTATATTACAAATAACTTTAATTTGTAAATTTAATTTTTATAAAATTGACATCATTAAAAAGTATAAAATCATACCTTTAAAATGAGTATAATATTAAATATATTTTACAAAAATTTTAAAATTAAATATTTATTAATGAATAAAAATTACTTTTTGAATAGAGTTTGAATGAAGGAAATGAAGGTTTGTGATTGGAGTTTGAATGAATAGTAACTTCCTCTATATTTACTTTTTGAATAAAAAACATTATTTTCATCCTCTTAGTGAGAGTATTACATTGGAGATGCTCTAAATAAGGATAATTGAAGATACTATTACTTAATTTTAAAGGTTAAATCATTAATTTGATAAAATATAAATTAATTTGACAAAAATAATGTCAAAAAAATATTTTTAAATTTTTAAAAATTATTTCTACCTACCAAAGATAAAATTATGTAAAATTGATAAATATTTTAAACATTTATTTATTTATTATTAAATTAATTTTTATTATGTGTTTGGATGATGATCATGTAATAGATGGTTATTTTTATTTTCATTAAATTAATTTTTATTTTTTCAAAACTCAAATATGGCGACTACTTTGATATCATTATTAAACCAATCCATTAAATTAAAAAATTCAAAACTAAAAACATTTCATATATTAAATATATATTGATTACATATTAAAAGTGTAATAACCCCACATTACATGATCATCATCCAAACACATAATAAAAATTAATTTAGTAAAATAAATAAAAAAAGAAATGCGTAAAAGATTTATCAATTTTACATAATTTTATCTTTGGTGGGTAGAAATAATTTTAAAAAATTCAAAAATAATTTTTTGATATTTATTTTTGTCAAATTAATTTATATTTTATCAAATTGACGACTTTACCCTTGAAATTGAGCAATGATATCTTTAATTGTCCTTATTTGGAGCAAGATTTAAAATTTAAAGTCAAATATGTCACAATTGAAAAGTCAGGGACTAAAATAACATGAGCCCCAAAATATAGGGACTGTTAGTATAATTCGCCTGTCTTTATTTTTATAATTCGAATAGTTTATATTATAAAATTTGTTGAGTAAATTATCTATGTAAAAAATTAAAATTATTGGACATTTATAACTTAATAAAAAAATAAATGGTTAGCATGTTCTTCATATTTTTTGTTAAAGAGTAGGCTCCTCTCCAGTTGGGTTTTCTAATTAGAGGGTGATGTTGGGTCTCTATGGGCCCATCGCGGAGCCCATATCAATAATATGAACCGTTCACTATGTGGGGCTCATCGATTACTTTATTCCTGCAAAAAATCATGTTAATTGAATATCGATAAACAGTTGATTGGATAATATTAATGTCAACAATTTATTTTAAAAATCATATTTACTGTGGACACAAATGTGATTCGATCAAGTGAATATCGATATTCGATTAACGTGATTCTTTATGGGAATGAAATAATCGACGAGCCCTATATATTGAAGGGTTCAGATTATCGATGCAAGTTACATGGTGGGCCTACGGAGACCCAACATCACTCCCCAGTCCTATTTGGACTGAAGAGGAGCCTACTCGTTTGTTTTTTATAACAACTAAAACCAGATCATGGGATTGCGGATTTTTGAATTAATTTTATTTTTTACATAGATGATATACTCGACGAATTTTATAATATAAACAGTTCGAATTAACAAAAAAGATTGAAGAAAAACTACCACGAAGGCACCACAACACCATAGGATCCCCAATCTCACTTTTGCCCATTAATTAATCCAAAATGGAATTTGTTAAAATGGAAGCATGTTAATGAGAATAAAAAAAAATTGTGTTTAGTTTAGTTTATATGACAAGTTTTTTTAGTTTTATTAACTATAGATGAATAAAAATGTAACATTATAATTTGACTTAAAATAAAAATAATTGATTGTCATAATTAAAAATGTAAAAATTAAAATAAAATTACAATAAAAATGTAAGAATGGAAAGTATAATTAATCCTAAATAAAAATAGACAAAAGTCTAAGCTTCATATGGAAGCAACAAATACGGTGCAATTATGTCTAAAGAATTTTCAAATTGGAGAAAGGGTCTAAAATTCAAATGTTTGTGGTCAATGCAAGCAAGCTGGGCATGAGAATGTTGACCATAAGGTGAAGTATCTACAGAAATATGCCACGGCAAGTTCTATATATATAGTTATAAAAGCATATTCAATCTTCTGAACTTGATCAAGACAGAGAGAGATGGCAAGGTACTTTGATGTTGTGGGTGGTGGTGCAAGAACAGCAGGTGAAGAAGGACTTGTGATTAATGGGTCTGGGTTCATGATCTATATTTGCATGTTTGTTATGTCCGCATCGATCATGTCTATGATTATCTTTGCTTGTGGAAAGCCTAACTCTGATAGAGATAACAAGAAGCAAAAAAAGAAAAAGGATGCCCCTGATTTTGGTGATTGTGACTGCAGCGACAGCTGCTTTTGTTTTGGTGGTAGTGGTGATGGTGGCGGTGATGGTGGTCATGGTCATAATGGCGGGGCTGGTGGTCACGGTCACGGTGACGGTCACGGTGGTGGTGGTTGCGGTGGTGGAGGTGGTGGTTGCGGTGGTGGCGGTGGTGTTTGAATGTTTTTTGGTTTAGGAGGAGTTAATTTCAAGAATCCAAATATATGTATCCTCTTTTGTATTTTTTTTTTTTATATTTTTTAAATTTCATTTTTCTTAATATGTTGTGATATCAATAAATGTATGTGTAATTGTTTTTTTTTTTTTTAATTTTATTTCTATTATTAGATATATGTGTTGTGAAATTTATAATGAATTTATTTATTTATGACATAATTATTCTTGCTTTTTTTGTAATTATTTTTGTTACACGTCTACACCAATTCAAATATAAGATTTTATATAATAGAATATATAGATAGTCAATATACATTCTAATACTTGTTTGTTTCAATCATAAGGTCAAATAATTGATGTAAATTTATTCAGTTTTTGCTACAGATATCAGGAAAAATAAAAATAAAAATTGACCTTATAAAAGCCAAAAGAAATTGAGAGGGTAATTTATACTGATAAATTGGGCCGAGCTAGGATAGTGGGCCGCTCTTTGGGCCGTATTGAGAAGGCCTAGAAGATGGGCCATACGACAGTCCGGGCCGAAGTAAAAGGTTGCTGCCAGCATGAGTAGGCTTAGTCCGGCTTCTGTTGTTTGTTAGCTCGGTCGCTCTGTCGTGAACCGAAGTACTTGGTATCAGAGTTACTTCGGCTTAACTCTCTTATGGATAGCTCGGTCTTAGCGTATGATAGCCGAGATAAGAGAAAGGAAGGTAATGGCCGAAGTAATAGTTAGGTCGGCAGTATGGAAGTTCGGCCATGGTGAAACCATCTCACTTGGTTTAAGCAGTGAGGGAGGTGTTGAAGGATAAGCATTATCTTTCAGGAGTATGAATCCTATGAGGACTCTACATGGAGGAGTAGGAGTCCTACTTGGATTGTGCCACACGAAACCTATAAAAGCTCACCAATATCACCTATGGAGAGGTAATGCAACTTTGATTCCTAAATACGCAGAGCTTTTGCCTATTTGTCTTGTTTACTGACTTAGGCATCGGAGAGGTTTCCGGCACACCACCCGCCGGCTAGCTCACGTTTGTGTTTTCAGGTAGCAGAACGACATCGTACGGAGAAGAACAAACTTGATCAACAGGATTATACGAGAAGGTGTATTTCTTTCCCGTACAATTGGCGCCGTCTGTGGGAATTCAGACAAGAAAAACCTCTTGATCAAGCTTTTCCTCAGGAAGAATCAATGGCGCACAACGAAGATGTATCACAGTCGCCATCGACGGACAAACACCACAGGGAGGTGCGAGACGCGAAGGACTACCTTTGATCCCTCCTATGGCGGACTTGGAGCAACGACAGAATCCCAGGAGGGATACAAGGGAGAGAAGGCGGACTGATAGCCCTCACCACTCCCGTTCACAAAGTCCAGAAAGACAAAGGCGGAGGATTGATTAAACCTTGGAAGATCGCGTCAAGGAGCTAGACGAATTAATACGACGAATGGCGGCGGATATGGAATCCCTAAAGCGCCAGATGAAGGGAAAAGAAGTGGCGACAGGAGCGAGGCGCACAACCAAGACGCCTCCTCGTCACTCGGAAGGTCGTAGTAGAAACACCACACCTTCACAAGCAGAGAGCAAAAGCCTCAGGACAGGCGATACTCAACCCAGATCTTCCAGAACTCGTCACCCCAGGTTTGAGAGGACGAGATCCGAGAGGTCATACACGGAAGGGAGCACTTATTGGCCTTCACATACGCACCAAACAAGATCTAGACAGACAGAGTTACCCAGATCGTCCGACCTACGAACCGTGCTAGAAGAAAAGGCACGATGCAGGGAAGACGCCAGGGCACATGATCCACATAGAGTTTCTGCTTTACACCGGTTGACTCCTCGGATGCATGGAAGCGTCGAGGTTGGAATGCCAATACCGCGCCCTGCCTACGAACCAACGGACAAGGCATTGGCGAGGCTGCAGACCTCACCGTTTGTTCCAGCGATTGAGAACGCGACCCTACCATCAGGCTTCCTTCAGCCCAAATTCACTACATACGAGGGGAAGACGGACCCCTACTCACACTTGAGCCACTTTCGCCAGGTCATGGCTGTATATCGGCGAAACGAGGCTTTGATGTGCATCCTCTTCCCGTCAAGCCTTGGTGACCTGGGCTTGACTTGGTTTGAAAAACTTCCAGAAGGCAGCATAGCCTCTTGGGCGCAATTGGCAGAAGCATTTGTAACAAGGTTCCGAACAAACACAAAAACCCCGGTGGAAATCGA
The DNA here is from genome assembly GCA_036172215.1 of Camellia granthamiana. Classification (NCBI taxonomy): domain Eukaryota; kingdom Viridiplantae; phylum Streptophyta; class Magnoliopsida; order Ericales; family Theaceae; genus Camellia; species Camellia granthamiana. The sequence goes on along the minus strand of CM069911.1, from coordinate 31,030,567 downwards.
CTAGTTACTCTCCATCGACATGGGCGACAAGGAAACCTTATGATCTTACAACAGTCGTTACTGGGAGACCTTCAACCAGATTGGGGACTGCCCCACCAATCTCGCCATTGCCCAGTATAAAAGAGGACTTCCAGTCGGGAACAGACTAAGGGACTCAATCACCATGACGCCACCTCTCACCATGGAAGCCTTGATGGAAAGAGTGCATCAGCCCATCAGGGTGGAGGAGGATGGCGCCCGTGCCAAAACAAAAACTGGCACGACCGCAATACCAGAAAATAAGACCTCAGCAAAGGTCAACGCGGTAAACCGCCTGAGCAGAAACAGGCGAGGCAAACGAGACAACAAAGAAGACCAAGACAAAAGATGGTTGAGAGTCTGCACTGCCATAATCACGGTCTTCAAGAAACCGATCTACCGAATACTCAGCGAGATCCGGGAAGAGCCTTTCGTCAAGTGGCCAGCCAAGCTAGGCGAGGCTCAGAAGGATTACGACGACAGGTCACGGTGCACCTTCCATAAAGAAAAGGGGCACCGCACTGAGAACTGCACACCATTGAGACAGCACTTGGAAGAATTGGTGGCAGTAGGTCATTTGGACAAATACATTGAAGGAGGGACGCAACCAGCCCCTCAAGATCATAATAACCCCAATGGGATGCCGATCGACGCACCACCTCAAGGCGTGATCAATGTGATACATGGAGTTTTCGAACCTGAGCGCGTATGTGAGCTCGGAGGATCAATCAAGAAGGCTGAGCACTTGAGAGAGGTACTAAGTGCCCAACCTGCAGTCAAGAAGGGGAAGACAGAGGCCACAAACGTCATGTCTTTTTCAGATAAAGACTTGGCAAGGATATATTGCCCTCACAATAATACTCTGGTTGTCACTCTCCGAGTCAAAGATTTTGACGTCAAGCGGATTCTGATTGACCAGGGTAGTTCATGTGAAATAATGTACTACGAGATGTTCAAACAATTGAAGTTGCAAGAGAAAGATCTGGCACCTGCCGTATCTCCCCTGATTGGATTCAACTCAATGCCAGAATGGCCCGTCGGCAAAATAATCCTCCCAGTCAAAGCAGGGAGTGTGACGAAACAAGTGGAGTTCTGGGTGTTGAAGGTCCCCTCCACTTACAACATCATCTTAGGCAGAACATGGCTGCATGCCATGCGCTCGGTGGCGTCATCTTACCACCAAGTAATGCGGTTCCCCAACGACACCGGAGTAATAGAAGAAGTCGATGGAGACCAGATCATGTTGAAGCAGTGCTTTGTCAAGGTGAATGGCAGCCGCGCTGCCAAAGGATATGTACATTCGGTGGAAGAACCTGAGAGTAATGAGCTATTCGCAGACGTTGGCAAAATGGCTAGCCAGAAAGCGGTGGAGGACTTGGTAGAGGTAAGAATAGATGAAAAGAACCCGGACAAGTTCTTTTTGATCGGTTCGTCGTTGTCCAGCACAGAGAGGTTAGAGGTCTTGGAATTTTTGACTTCTAACATCGAAGTGTTTGCCTGGACTCCATACGACATGCCAGGCATTGATCCAAACTTCATCTGTCACCAACTCAACGTCCACCCATCCGCCAGACCAATCATTCAGCGGACTCGCAGATCGGCGCTCCACCACGTCGAGATAGTGGCGGAAGAAGTGGGAAATCTGCTGGAGGCAGGAGCAATTAGAGAGGTGCATTACCCAAGATGGATCTCCAATACAGTGGTGGTACCCAAGAAGAATGGCAAGTGGCGTGTCTGTGTCGACTACAAAACAGTCAACAAGGCATGCCCTAAAGACAGTTTTCCCTTACCACGGATAGATCAACTGGTAAACCTAACGGCGGGGCACAACCGACTTAGCTTCCTGGACGCATACAGAGGCTACCACCAAATCGCCATGCATGAACCAGACCAAGTGGTCACATCATTCACAACTCCAAAAGGACTATACTGCTACAAGGTCATGCCCTTTGGCCTGAAGAACGCAGGGGCAACATTCCAGAGGATGGTCACCAAGATGTTCGAGCCATTGTTAGGCAAAACAATGGAGGCTTACATCGACGATATGGTGGTTAAGAGCAAGGATGAGAATAACCATATCAAGGACCTAGGTGAGATGTTTGAGATCCTGAAGAAGCATAAGTTACGCCTTAACGCGTCGAAGTGTGCATTCGGAGTAGGATCTGGCAAATTCCTGGGCTTCCTGGTGACCAACCGGGGTATTGAGGCAGACCCATCCCAAATCAAGGCGATTTAGGATCTTGAGAGACCAAACTCAGTAAAAGAAGTGCAGCATCTCACCGGCATGGCAGCTGTGCTCAATCGATTCATAAGCAGGTCGTCAGACAGACTACGACCATTCTTCCATGCTCTAAAGGCCAAGTTTGAGTGGGACGACGAATGCGACCGAGCTCTGGAAAGCTTGAAGGAGTACATGTCCTCTCCACCACTACTAGTAACGCCAATTCCTGGAGAAGAACTCTTCCTGTACCTAGCAGTCTCGCACCACGCAATCAGCGCAGTACTGGTCCGTGCGGAAGGAATCCAGCACCTGCCCATCTATTATGTCAGCAAGACATTGCTGGGCGCCGAAACAAGGTATTTGCCACTGGAAAAACTGGCATTGGCCTTGATGATGGCCTCAAGAAAGTTGTCGCACTACTTTCACGCCCACACTATAGTTGTCCTCACAGCCTTCCCATTAAAAGCATTGTTTGAAAGGGCTAACTTCTCTGGGCGAGTCTTGAAGTGGGCAGTTGAGTTAGGGCAGTACGACATCAAGTTCCAGCCCAGAACCGCAATAAAGGCACAAGCATTGGCAGATTTTGTCGCAGAGTTCGCTCCCGGAAGTCATCATATCTGCCCAGTCGACCTGACTGAATCAACCGAACTAGGGATGGAAGTTGACGTCGGAATAACGCAACCCCTAGTATTGGTTACTCAGTCAAGCCCCACAGCAGACCAGCGCGAAGCAAGGAAGGAAGAAGCAAACCATGCTACACCAAGTCAAGACTCACCAAATAAAGACTTGGTACAACTAAACGACAAGGGGCAGACAACAAGCATGGACCTTAAAGAAGACACCAGCAATACGGAAGATCCCAAGGCATCATCTGACCCCTCCACTTGCTGGAAGTCGTTCGTCGGAGAGATGTGGAAACTCTTCGTGGATGGAGCATCCAACCGGCATGGAGCAGGACTTGGCATAGTCCTCATCTCTCCAGACGGCCTGGTAGTGGAGTAGGCAGTCAACCTTGGCTTCCCAGCATCAAACAACGAAGCGGAGTATGAAGCGCTTCTTGCAGGACTTAAGTCAGCACTCTACATGAAAGCCACCGAACTAATGGTTTACAGCGACTCACAGCTGGTGGTAAACCAAATATCTGGCGACTACGAAGCAAAGGATGACAGGATGGCTAAGTACCAAGAATTGGTCAGAACAGAGATAAAGAAATTTGAAGTGGTGAGGATAGAACAGATCGGTAGGGAGGAAAACAGCAGAGCAGACGAACTCGCAGGCTTCGCCTCAATGGCAGACACCTCCATCCCTCACCCACTACTAATCGACTACCTGCCTAGACCAAGCATTGAAGACCCAGAAGCAGAAGAGGTATGTTGTGCGGAGTTAGACCCTTCTTGGATGGATCCCATCATATTGTTCCTGAAAGACGCACCTTACCAGAAGAAAAGAAAGAAGCCAACAAAATAAGAGCAAAGTCGCAGCGATTTTGGCTCTCTCCATCCTTGGCATTGTACAAGAAGTCGTTCTCAGGACCTTACTTAAAGTGTGTTCATCCCAGCAAAGTAGAAGCGTTCTTATACGAAATACATGAGGGTGTATGCGGCAGCCATCAATGAGGAAGATCATTGGCATACCGAGCGATTTCACAAGGATATTGGTGGCCATACATGCAAGCGGATTCAGAGAAATATGTCAAAAAATGCGAAAAATGCCAAAAGTTCGCACATCAAATACACCAACCTGCCAGAGAACTTTTACCTCTCACTAGCCCATGGCCCTTCGCAATGTGGGGCTTAGACATAGTGGGACCACTTCCAACAGCACCAGGTAACAGGAAGTTCTTCCTTGCAGCAACCGACTACTTCACAAAATGGGTGGAAGCAGAAGCCTTGGCGTCAATCAACGAAAAAGATGTGAAGAAGTTTGTCTGGCAGAACATCATCACTCGATTTGGCATACCAAAGGCATTAATCTCAGACAACGGCACTCAATTCGACGGCAGAATTTTCAGAGGTTTTTGTGAAGAGTACAAGATAGAATTCTACAATTCTACACCGGCATATCCCCAAGCAAATGGTCAGGCGGAGGCATCAAACAAGGTAGTCTTGGATGGATTAAAGAAAAGGTTAGAAAAAGCCAAAGGCAAGTGGGCAGAAGAGCTCCCTCACGTTTTATGGGCTTACCACACCACGCCTCGACGATCAACAAGAGAAACACTATTCTCTTTAGCTTATGGCATGGAAGCAGTCATCCCATTAGAAGTTGGCCTCCCCACAATTCGGAGCAAAAATTTTGATCCAGACTTGAATGGCGAAGCCATAGCATTAGAGCTTGACCTTGCAGAAGAAAGAAGAGACAGAGCATTGGTTCACATCGCCTCCTACCAACAAGAATTGTCCAGAAAGTATAACAAAACAGTGCATCCAAGGCAATTCAAGATCGGAGATTGGGTACTACGCAAAGTGATGGGAAACACCTTGGTTCCAGGAGATGGCAAGTTGGGGCCTAATTGGGAAGGACCTTACAAAGTGGTCGGATTAGCAGGCAAAGGGGCATACCACTTGGAAGATAAGGACGGCAAAGCAATTCCTAGGCCATGGAACACTGCCAATTTCAAGTTGTTTTATTTCTAGCTTTTTTTTCTTTTAAGTACATGTAATTTTTTACTTTCTCAATAAAAACAAGTCTATTATTTTCAGCATAATTGTTTTCAGTAGAAGGTAACTTTAGTGAGTTAGGAGCATTGTAAACATAGTTGGCCGGATAAAACCAACTATGAACCTTCCTAAGCCCAGGATAAGGATCCAGGCTGCAGGACGTTTGGTCGGAATAACCAAACATTTTATTCTAAGTTGGTTGGAAAAACTAACTTAGAGGTTGGCTGGATTAAACCAACTCTTGTCACTCTTCAGCCGAAGTAAGTTTAAGGCTGAAGAGTGGTTGGCTGGATTAAACCAACTCTTGTTACTCTTCAGCCGAAGTAAGTTTAAGGCTGAAGAGTGGTTGGCCGGATTAAACCAACTCCTGTTACTCTTCAGCCGAAGTAAGTTTAAGGCTGACGAGTGGTTGGCCGGATTAAACCAACTCCTGTTACTCTTCAGCCGAAGTAAGTTTAAGGCTGACGAGTGGTTGGCCGGATTAAACCAACTCCTGTTACTCTTCAGCCGAAGTAAGTTTAAGTCTGAAGAGTGGTTGGCTGGATTAAACCAACTCTTGTTACTCTTCAGCCGAAATAAGTTTAAGGTTAAAGAGTGGTTGGCTGGATTAAACCAACTCCTGTTACTCTTCAGCCGAAGTAAGTTTAAGGCTGAAGAGTGGTTAGCCGGATTAAACCAACTCCTGTTACTCTTCAGCCGAAGTAAGTTTAAGGCTGAAGAGTGGTTGGCTGGATTAAACCAACTCCTGTTACTCTTCAGCCGAAGTAAGTTTAAGGCTGACGAGTGGTTGGCCGGATTAAACCAACTCCTGTTACTCTTCAGCCGAAGTAAGTTTAAGGCTGAAGAGTGGTTGGCTGGATTAAACCAACTCTTGTTACTCTTCAGCCGAAGTAAGTTTAAGGCTAAAGAGTGGTTGGCTAGATTAAACCAACTCTTGTTACTCTTCAGCCGAAGTAAGTTTAAGGCTGAAGAGTGGTTGGCCGGATTAAACCAACTCCTGTTACTCTTCAGCTGAAGTAAGTTTAAGGCTGAAGAGTGGTTGGCTGGATTAAACCAACTCCTGTTACTCTTCAGCTGAAGTAAGTTTAAGGCTGAAGAGTGGTTAGCTGGATGAACCCAATTCCAGTTACTCTTCAGCCGAAGTAATTATGTCGGCCAAAGAGTGGTTGGCTAGTAAGTCAGGTTAACCAACCAAAACTAGAGTACGGTATCCCGGTTGAAAATATTGCAAAAAATATTTCAAATAGCAGTTAGAAAGCAAGCATTCAAACCGAGATCACAGTTGGAAATATTGAAAATTCATTACAAGTACAAAACCGGAATAAAAGTTAGCTCAGAAGATTTTTTCATTCATTAAAAGAGAAAAACATATACAACTGAGGGGCCGCAGCCCGGTTACAAATTCAAAACAAAAGAAAGAAGAAAATCAGTTGAAGAGATCATCAATTTCAGCGTCAAACTCTGCATCAACATCAACACGAAGTCCGGTTTGAGGTGGGAGCTCGGTCTCAGCTTGGACCTCGGTACCAACTGACGGCACGTTGTCAGTGGGCAGCTCATCAGTTAGGTTTTCTACTGTTTGCTCCAGCCGAACTGATTGATCGTTGGCTTGCTCATTGACGGCCAGAGTATCAGTTGGCTCGTCTTCATCATCATCCTCATTATCATCATCAGAGCCTGAGCCTTCAAGGAATTGCTTTTGAAGATCGGCAGCGTACTGCGCCAATGAAGCCGGAATAGAGTACTGAGGAGCATTATAGACCTCGGTGTCAGGCGCACAACCGAGCCGCTCCACCGCACTCCTCCAGCCGCACTTGAAGAACAAATCCTTCGCAGCTTCACATTGCTGGGCATAAGCGTCCTCCGCCGTCTTGAAGCCACGCTTTTCGGCTCCTTTTAGGCTCTCATTCAACTCGTTTATCTCGGTGTCTTTATTTTTCTCAATCTTTGCCAGCTGGCGCAGATACTTGTCCTTCAGTTCAACGGCGACCTTCTGCCTTTCGGCTTCGGCCGAACTAACCAGCCCAGTCAGTCGGCCGTTTTCAGATCGCAGCTCGGCCAATTGTTTTCTGGCCTCTTCAAGCTCGGCCATTTTTGCTTCGGCCTCAGCCATGGCCTCTTTGGTATTCCTCCTGAGCTCCATGACCCTCCTGTGTGTAACTTGGTTTTTCTGGATGGCCTACAAAGGAGAAGTAACTTTAGCCGGACTGAAAGTTGGAAAAAATTACATAGAAAGAAGAAAGCTATTTACCAAGATCATGGACTTGGTTGAAGACCGAATGGACTTCAATTCGGTGTTAAGTTGCTTGTAGTGGTGCTCCATATCTTTTGGAAGGCACACACTTTTGGCTAGATTAAAAGCCATCAGGTGGTCCTTCTCTGTGACAACCGAATCAAAAGCGGTGATATCTCGGTTGTTGAGGGTCAGTTCGGGAACCCATTTGGAGGAGGAGGCAGTTCGGTCTGATTGCTCCGGTTGGGGGCTTGGTTGAATGTTTGGGGGAGGACTTGGTGGCAGGATGGTCTCGTCTTCATCAGCAAGGCGTGGCTCGGTTTGGTTAGTCCGGGCACGCTTGTTTCGACGAGATGAGGATGGCTGCTGAGAGGGGAGAGCTACCACGGTTTCAGTGGTCCGACCGGTCTGTGGTACCTCGGCTCGTGTTGTTGCGGTCAGCAATGCCTTCAGCCTGCTCCTTTTGGCCATTTCTTGTTCGGCTGTGAGAGGAATTAGGTTTATCTGGGGCAAGATTGGGTCCGGTTCCGGTGCGTCTTCAAGAAGGAAGTCGGTCACTCTCCCTTTTCGGCGACCGCTGTATCTGTAGGTCGGTTCGAAATTTAGAAGCTTGGCCCAACTTCTTTCTGTAACCTGTAGTGCGGCGCGGAGGGTATTGAGGTTGGGGTAGCTGTAGAGGGAGTGTAGATGCGCTGAATCTGCAGAAAAGAGTTCAACTGTTAGATCGGTTCAAGGGCGGAAAACCGAAGTAAAAGAGAAACAAGAAAGAAAACCGAAGTAGTTATACCGGGGTCTCCTTTTTTCCAGTTTACTCTTCGGCCAGGAATCTGGGCTTGATGATCTTCATAATTCCCAGACACCCAGAAAAAATCATCGTCATTTAAGTCTTTATCCGGCGTATCTGTTATTATTTTCTCTCGGTTGCGGCGTATTCTTAAATAATAAACACAACCCTCTTCTTTGGAACCTATGGAGTATTGGTGGAGTATTTCGGCTAAACCAAGGTTGAGTCCTTCTTGGTGGTTTAGTGCGGCTATTCCCATTATGATTCGGTAAGAGTTGGTGGAGAGCTGGGTTGGGCATAGTCTAGTTTGCCTAAGAAACTCACAAATTAATGGTTGAACTGAAAATCTTAGTCCGGTTTCGATTATTGACAGAAGGGTAAAAGGAACGAAACCCTCATTCCCCTATGGTGTGACATCTTTCTCGGCTAAAATGAGTTGGGCGTCGTCAGGAATATTGTAGTCTTTGCGAAATTCGGCTAGGCCTCCTGGGGTTTCTACCAAAAACCTATACTTCCCCATTTATTGTATAACTTATGAATAAATTAGTTCGGCTGAGAAGTTGTGCTCAGAAGCTCGGTTGAGCGCACAGAGGGAGTGCCTGGGCAACCTAAGTCTGCAAAGTGGAAAAACAAGGTGTTAAGCACAGATCGTTGACCGTGCTACAAAAACACTTCGGCTACACAGGGCACTACAGGATCTACCTCAGTTTCAACAAGGTGCTTGTTATCTCGGCTCGACAAGATGTTTGGTTATCTCGGTTCTACCTATGGGTTTGTTACTCCGGTTGGGCATCGAGGGGCAGCTTTCTGAGTTCGGTTTAGAAACTGAGAAAGCTGGCTTAGCCCCCGAAGGCTCAGCTCGGTCGTGGGCCAAGATTTCTAGTTCGGTGCGTTTTTATTTCGGCTTATGTGAATCAGATGGTGACCTATTGAAACTACTGTTATATGCACAAGTTCTAGTTCGGTTCTAGTCTGCCTAAATCCGTATATAGCAAAAACAGTTTCCTAGTTCGGTTGGATGTGATTGTGGATCAAATAAGTTTTCTATTAGCTATTTTTTGAAGTTCATGAGGTTCTTATGAAGTTTTTTACAGAAACCACACGAAGCTGAGCATAAAAAGTGTTTTGCAAAATCACATAAAACAGAGTATAGGAAACAAAGGAAAAACAAGAACAGATCCATGTGCTTACCTGGTAGAGAGGAAGAGCTGGAGAAGGAAGCAAGACTGGAGAACACGAGTTCTTTAGGTTGCAGAAACAAAGAACAGGAAAACACAGGAAAGAGAAATGGTGAATGGGTCAGAAATGAAAGGGTTTTTGTTTTGATGATTGCACCATAAGGCGGGAACTGTTCAAAAATTTCGGAGTACGAGGGCGGCGTGACAGCTGTGAAGAGCCAATCAGAGGTTGCCACGTGTCATTGGAATGGGGAACGATTCAGTTGCTGGGACTGAAGAGACGTTTTGACCGGACGTACATAGCTCGGCTTGAGTACAGGTCGGTTGAAAAGCTAAGTGGTTTTTAGCTCGGCTGGAATGGCTAATGGATGTTTTTAGCTCGGCTGGAGAGGTTAAAACTGTAGCTCGGCTTATAGACAGGTAATCCCTATCATGCTATGCAGATGGAATTAAGGGGCAATTGAGAGGGTAATTTATACCGATAAATTGGGCCGAGCTAGGATAGTGGGCCGCTCTTTGGGCCGTATTGAGAAGGCCTAGAAGATGGGCCATACGGCAGTCCGGGCCGAAGTGAAAGGTTGCTGCCGGCATGAGTAGGCTTAGTCCGGCTTCTGTTGTTTGTTAGCTCGGTCGCTCTGTCGTGAACCGAAGTACTTGGTATCAGAGTTACTTCGGCTTAACTCTCTTATGGATAGCTCGGTCTTAGCGTATGATAGCCGAGATAAGAGAAAGGAAGGTAATGGCCGAAGTAATAGTTAGGTCGGCAGTATGGAAGTTCGGCCATGGTGAAACCATCTCACTTGGTTTAAGCAGTGAGGGGGGTGTTGAAGGATAAGCATTATCTTTCAGGAGTATGAATCCTAGGAGGACTCTACATGGAGGAGTAGGAGTCCTACTTGGATTGTGCCACACGAAACCTATAAAAGCTCACCAATATCACCTATGGAGAGGTAATGCAACTTTGATTCCTAAATACACAGAGCTTTTGCCTATTTGTCTTGTTTACTGACTTAGGCATCGGAGAGGTTTCCGGCACACCACTCGCCGGCTAGCTCACGTTTGTGTTTTCAGGTAGTAGAACGACATCGTACGGAGAAGCACAAACTTGATCAACAGGATTATACGAGAAGGTGTATTTCTTTCCCGTACAGAAATTATAAAAGAAATCACAGGAAGTTGGCTTTTATAATTTCTTTTGTTTTGGTTATTTTTATTTTTATAAAAGCCAAAACAAAAGTGTGTGATTAAAAAGAAAGTGAACACATTTTTTGTGATATTTAAAATGAAAGTGAATATATATATTATTGCTCAATAAAAAAATTAGATATTTAAAAAATTAAACTCTAAACTTAAAAAGTGAACACAATTTCAACCATTAGTCAATTTGCTTATAGTTTGATTTACGGAAAAAAAATTAAGAAAATTTTAAATCAATTATACTTTCAAAAAATAATTACATATACACGGAAAGATTTATACTCTTAATAATTAAAATTTATAAAATTTATCATTAATGTGAATTTTATTTTTCAAAATATAGTCTGATTTGTTTGTTTCCAAAAAAAAAAAAAATTATACAACACCATGTCACTCACTCTCTCATTTGATGACGAATCTGGATGAAGACGAACCAGATTTGAAAGAAGGCGTCGTTTTTCATCTTCAATTTGGGTTCTATAATTGAAGGGGCTGAATATGAAATGGGTCGGATCCAAGCCTTGAGCCGGCCCAATCCACTAAAGCCCAAATCCAAGTGGGTTAGATGAATATATGGGCAAGCCAATTGAGCCCAACTCCATGATCAATAGTCTACCCAAGTCCTTAAGGACTTGGGCCCAACCCGCAGTGGAAAAGTTAGTCCAGCCGCGATGCTGGGCTGGGCCGAGCTACAAGACCTAATCTATGGGCCGAACTAAAGTGAGCCAAGCCCATACAAAGATATCCGAATGGACCAGCCCATCTCTATAAACAATCTTGTAAGAGGCCGAGCCGAGGCACAATGGTACCGAGCTGAGGAAACCTCTTAGAGGAACGTGGAAGCTATGAATACATGCACATGGAGGATGCCACCTCAGCTGGTCCCCTCCCTCTAAAATCACGGAATTGGTTGATCAAGAGAATGTGGTCTGTTATCAGCATGATTACAACAAGTATATGCATCCACTATCAACAACTTGATGGTTCCCGACCTTGAGCAATGTTAAAGGAAGCTTGGCAGCACCAACGCTCCATGAAACCATCTTGAGCAATAAGCAAGGAATTCTATATAAACTACACTAACTTCACATTGAAGGTAGCTGAACTGTTCCAAGCTGAACCCCATTTACTTACAAACTTAATTCTCTGCACTTCTTCTCCGATCACTGATTCCCACACCGAAGGGGTTATCCGGCCAACCCCGGGCGGGCAGCTCTTACGGTGCTTCTTGTGGCAGGAACCTCAATCCTTGGATAGTCCAACTGAGCATGGAGCCCCGATCCACTTTCATCTAGTGCGGAATCCGGTACGCACAATTGGTGCGGTGAGTGTGGGTCACTTTGTCTCTAAGCTCTGCACTCAGTTCCAGCGATGGGGATTGAGGACATCCCACATTCGAGACATACTCCACAGACGGAGAAGACAAAGGACAAAGGCTTGGCACTCCCAACAGTCCTAGAAGAACAAACTGGAAACAATAATCGGACCCCTGAATTAGTCGAGCATCGATTACCCTTCGCTGGAGGTTCTTCTCATCACTTTCTTTTGGAAAAGGATCACAGAGATCGAATCATAGACTCCATGGGGTTGGAGATACAGGAGCTGAAAGCGCAACTTAAAAGGGTGCTGGGTGATCCAACGAAAAAGAAGACTGAAGCAGAGCCCTCTCGCTTGCGACAGAGGAGCTCATCCAGAGAGCCACCAATGAAAAAGTTCCCCAGAAATGAGTCTGGGCAACAAAGCCAGCCTATCCCAGTACAAAGTGAGGCAGCGAGCAGCCACACCCGTGGGTCACGTCGGAGAATGGCTAAAAGGCAGAAGACGGTTAGCCAACAAACTAAATACCCTCCTCAAGACCTTCGTACTTGGTTGATCGGCAACAAGCAAAACAAGCAACATCGGGACCATCTGGACCGTACCATTCACCAGAGAGAGCACCGAGCGTTGGATAGGCTCGTCTCCTCACCATTCTCCCCGGAAATTGAGGCCATGAGACCTCCAAAGAAATTCACCCCACCAAAGTTTACTTCGCACGATGGGAAGTCAGACACGCTGACACATATTAGCCATTACAGACAGATGATGTCTCTATGGAGCCGAGATGAGGCATTGATGTGCAAAGTCTTCCCATCCAGCTTGGGAGAAACCGGACTTCGATGGTTCAATCGACTCCTCGCTGGATCAATTCATGGCTGGAAGCAGCTCTCCGAAGAGTTCTTAGCCAGGTTCGTTTCCAACACTAAGATCCCGAAAGAGCCGGATACACTGTTCGGCCTGCGAAAGGAGCAGGAAGAAACGCTGCGCAGTTATGCTAGGAGGTATTGGGAAGAGTACAATGACCTGGAGGAAAACGTGTGCAGTGAGCAAATGGCCATTATGTCTTTCAAACATGGTCTGCGCCTGGAAAGTAAGTTGAGACAATCACTTACCAAGCGCCCGGCCACAGCATTGAAAGATTTGCGTGCCAGGATTGAGCAATACGCTCGCCTTGAAGATGATCAGATCCCCATCGAGGTAGCATCAGTAGAACAAACAGCTCGGCACAAGAAGAGAACAGATCGAGGAGAACACCGAGGGCTCGCGGTGAATAAGGTGGATAAGTCCAAATCTCACGAAGCCATCGTGACTGTATTCAAAGAACCAATCTATCGAATCCTAGAAAAGATCAAGAGAGAGACCTTCTTTGTTTGGCCGCCGAAAATGTTGGGAGATCTGGCTCGGCGCAATCAGAAGCTCAGATGCACCTACCATCAAGACAGGGGGCACATGACTCAGAACTGCAGGGCACTGAAGCAACACTTAGAGGACCTAGTAGAAGCTAGGCACCTCTGGGATTACATTGCTCAAGATAAGGAAGTGACCGAACCGGGGAACCCACCACCAGAACCGAACATTGAGCACCCACCTCGGTTGATAAAAAATGTGATCCATGGAACAGCGACTCAGGAACCTGAGGAGACGCTGAAAGAAGAGATTGCTAAGGCAATGCAAATTCAGCAGGTCATGTCAGTAAAGCCTGCATCGAAAAAGGTACGCACGGTACCCAAATCCCCCTTATGCACTATTTCATTTACTGGAAAGGATTTAGAAGGCATACAGCACCCACATACTGATGCACTGATTATAACTGTGGGAATTGGGAAACGATTTGACGTAAAACGAGTCCTGGTAGATCAAGGCAGTGCAGAAGACATGTTGTATTATGACTTGTTTAGAAAGCTTGGTCTCTCCGAGCAGCACCTCACCCCAGCGGCAGCCCCCTTAGTTGGCTTCAATTCACAGCCAGAATGGCCGCTTGGTAGAATAATGTTGCCAGTTGTGGCAGGAACAAAAACCCTCCAGATAGAGCTTCTGGTTATTAATATACCATCCCCTTACAACGCCATACTTGGCCGTCCGTAGATTCATCAAATGGAGGCGGTCCCTTCAACCTACCACCAGCTCATCCATTTCCCAACGAAACACGGAGTAGAGCAGATCTCAGGGGATCAAGTTGCGTCCAAACATTGCTTCATGGTGGCACTAAAGGCAAAGCAACTCTGCAACCGTGTACAGACAGTGGAAGTGGCCGAACAGCCTTGGAAGATGTAGGGGTAGCCCCAAAGGAAAAGATAGTGGAGGATTTGGAGAAAGTCCTGGTAAAAGAGGATGATCCAGAAAAGTACTTCCTTATCGGTACCTCGTTAGGCGCTGATGAGAAACTTCAGCTGCTGGAACTGTTGAGGGAAAATATGAAGGTATTCGCATGGTCAGCATATGATACTTTAGGGTTAAACCTAGAATTTGCTTGCCACAAGCTCAACATCAACCCCTCTGTTTGGCCCATTGCACAAAAAAATCAGAGATCCACAGTTGAGCACACTAAAGCAGTAATTGCCGAAGTCGAAAAACTCCTGGCATCGGGAGCGATCAGAGAAGTTCAGTACCCACAATGGCTGTCCAACACAGTCGTAGTCAAAAAGAAGAGCGAAAAATGAAGAGTTTGTGTTAACTTCACTTTCTTAAACAAAGCCTGCCCCAAAGATAGCTTTCCGCTGCCTCACATCGATCAACTGGTAGACTCAACAGCAGGGCATGAGCGCATGAGTTTTTTGGACGCTTATAGCGGCTATCACCAGATACCACTGTTCGGTCCGGATCAAGAAAGGACGGCATTTATCACTCTGAGAGGAACTTACTGCTACAAAGTAATGTCGTTCGGCCTCAAGAACACCGGGGCAACCTATTCGGATGTTCAAGGACCAACTTGGGAAAAATATGGAAGCTTATATAGATGATATGGTAGTAAAAAGCAAGCTCGCTACAAACCACCTTACAGACTTGAGAGAAGTTTTTGGCATCCTAAAAAACCCTCAACTTCACCTCAATGCCTCGAAATGCACTTTCGGGGTAGGAACAGGGAAGTTCTTGGGATATATGGTCATTCACAGAGGAATCGAGGCGAATTTGGATCAAATCAAAGCAATACAAGATCTTGAAATACCAACAAAGGCTAAAGAGCTGCAGAAACTGGCTGGAATGGCGGCCGCCCTGAATCGGTTCATCAGCAAATCTTCAGATCGGATAAAGCCCTTCTTCTAGCTATTGAGGAAAAGGGCAGCGTTTGAATGGAGTTTTGAGTGTACCGAAGCACTGCAAAGTCTCAAAAGATACCTCAGAGCACCACCTCTTTTGTCCACTCCAGAACCAGGAAAGGAGTTGTACCTATATCTAGCAGTCTCAGATCATGCCGTAAGCGCAGTATTAATTCGAGAAGTTAACAAGGAACAGAGGCCAGTATACTATGTTAGCAAGACTTTACTAGATGCCGAGACACGGTATCTACCCTTGGAAAACTTAGCTTACGCGCTACTTATCGCCTCAAGAAAGTTGCAACATTACTTCCAGGGGCATACCATCAACGTCCTCACTGAATTCCCCCTCAGATCTGTATTCAGCCGAGCTGATTTCTCTGGCCGAACAACAAAATGGGTGGTAGAACTTAGTGAGTTTGACATTCGGTATCAACCCAGGACAGCAATCAAGGCTCAAGTCTTAGTAGATTTCGTCGCAGAATTTGCTCCCACCCATAGTGCCGAGCCAGGGAATCCAAGTTCGGCACAGGTACCACGCACCACCGAACAGGGAAAGCCCTGCGCTTCGGAAGCATGGAAACTCTTTATTGGAAACATCTGGCAGCTTTATGTTGACGGGTCATCCAATAACCGAGGCTCGGGGGCAGGAGTAGTACTTATCTCACTAGAAGGATTTATTTGGGAATAGGCTCTCAGGCTCGGTTGGAAGGCTTCAAACAACGAGGCAGAGAACGAAGCGTTATTGGCTGGCTTGCGTAATGCTGAACACTTCAGTGCAGAACAGCTTCTTGTTTTCAGCGATTCACAACTGGTTGTAAACCAGCTTTCTGGGGTCTATGAAACACGAGATGAGAGAATGGCTATATAAGCAGGTAAGGCCAAAGATCTACTCAAAAAGTTTCAATCCATACAAGTGGAACAAATTAGTCAGGACAAAAACAGCCATGCTGATGCTTTGGCTTGCCTCGGCTCATCAGTAGATACCAAAGATGCTAGAAAAGTTTGGGTTGAGTTCGTGCCAAAACCAATCATCGCATCCCCAGTCCTCTGCAGCAACCTAGAGCCAAGCTAGATGGATCCGATACTTTTTTCTAAAATCTGGTACTCTCCCCAAAGATAAAAAGGAAGCCAACAAAGTCAGACACAGGTTAGCTCGGTTTTGGATCTCACCATCTGGGAAGCTGTACAGACGCTCCTATCTTGGCCCTTATCTTCTATGTGTGCATCCAAATCTGGTTGAGAATGTTCTCTACGAAATTCACGATGGGATTTGTGGATGCCACATTGGTGAAAGGTCACTGGCGCACTGAGCCCTCACTCACGGGTACTAGTGGCCACGGATGCAACAAGATGCGCAGCAGTACGTACAGAAGTGTGATAAATATCAGAGGTTTGCTCCACTCATTCATCAGCCAGCCAAAACTCTCATCCCACTCACCAACCCATGGCCCTTTGCCCAATGGGGTCTGGATATTGTTGGACCATTGGCACGAGGCACCGGGAACAGGCGATTCTTCATTGCTGCAATCGACTATTTCACTAAGTGGGTTGAAGTTGAAGCACTGGCAAGTATCAAAGAAGCGGACACAAAGTGGTTTGTCATGAGAAACATGGTAATGCGTTTCGGCATCCCGCGGATACTAATTGCGGATAACGAAACGCAGTTCGATGGAAAGATCTTCAGAAAGTTTTGTGCCGACCTCAGGATCGAGTATCAGAACTCTTCTCCAGGGTACCCACAAAGTAATGGACAGGCAGAAGCATCAAACAAAACCATCATCAACGGAGTAAAGAAACGGCTTGAGCATGCGAAAGGAAAATGAGTTGAAGAGTTACTCCACGTACTATGGGCATACCGAACCACAACACGGCGCTCAACAGGGGAAACACCTTACTCCCTAACTTATGGAATGGAGGCCATCATCCCACTTGAAGTAGGTCTCCCAACCCTTCGATTTGAATTGTTTGAAAGCACCAGTAATGAGGAAGCTATTGCACAAGCACTGGATATAGCAGAAGGCCGAAGAGAAGCTGCACTGATCAGACTTGTAGCGTATCAGCAGCAGCTCATCAAGAGTTTCAACCAAAAAGTTTTCCCAAGGCAATTTACATCTGGAGAACTGGTTTTAAGGAAAGTTATGGATCACAAAAGAGTGCCTGGCGAGGGCAAACTTGGGCCTAACTGGGAAGATCCGTACAAAGTCAAAATTGCTGCTGGAAATGGAGCTTACTATCTAGAGGATCTCAAAGGCAAAGCCACACCTCGGCCCTGGAATGTAGCAAATCTCAAGAAATACTATCAATAGAATTATCCCCCAACTTCTCTATCATAATGTAAAGGCATTTATCTTTTGACCAATGCAAATGCTTCCCCACTTCTCTCAAATTTATCAAATCTTTGTAATTAGCTTTGATGTTTATCAAACGGAATTTAGCTTCGGTACTCACCAAACGAAATTAGCTTTGGTACTTACCAAACGGAAATAGCTTTGATGCTTATCAAACGGAATTAGCTTTGATGTTTATCAAACGGAATTAGCTTTGGTCTTAACCCAAATAGACTTAGTTTCAGAACGACTAAAAGGAACTTAAATTTGGTTAGCACTCAAACATGCCAAGTGGTATTGCTTGGTGGAATTATGTTTGGCAACTAAATTGGATTTTAGCCAAGTGGAATTGCTTGGTGGAAACCACACTAACATATCTTAAGTACATATCTCTAAATCCACAGAATTTTTTAAGTATCGTCACGTCAACACTTCAATACTGATGCGAACAAACAGAGTTGGAACAAACTTGGCTAAGCTCTGTCAGGAGCAAACTTCCAGCATTAGTCTTACTCAACTCCAGGCGGGGGCAAACAATTGTTTTTTCAAACCAACCTAGACTTGAGTAAGACACCTCTTTATGCCATTATCCCATTCAAACGCACTTATGCTATCAAAGTTGCAACAGACTTAAGTAGTTATACCTAAGAGCACAATCTTCAGTACCAGTCTTACTTAGCTCCAGGTGGGGGCAAACGATTATTTTTTAAAACCAACCTGGACCTAAGTAAGACCCTCTTACAAAATCAAGCACAACCATGTAACATATTCGTTAGCCAGACCGAGCATCTGTTTGGCCCCGAGGTCCCAACAGTGCTCGGCCGAGGGCAAACAATACAGAACTAGACGGAGCATCTATTCCAAGCAGTACATAACTAGACGGAGCATCTATTCCAAGCAGTACAGAACCAGACCGAGCATCTATTCGGCCCTGAGGTCCCAACAGTGCTCAGCCGGGGGCAAACAATACAGAAAACATTCAGACATAGAAGCCAAACAGCATCAGATTGCATATTCAAAAAGAAAATCCAATCATCCAACAAAAGGCACAGATGGCCTCATAACTAGCAATAAGAAGAGAAAAAAAAAAAAGAAAAAGAAAAATTGTCTTGGCAAGTATAGAGAGAAAGCTCGTCAAGGGGACCAAGCCACAGTACATCAAAACAGAAAAGCAAAAACTTCAATTCCTTTCAGAGAAAACTTCATCTTTCATTAACAGAGGGAACCTCAGGAGCAGCGTCAACGATCTTGTCCAGGCCGTCTTGGGGAGGAAAAGTAGAGGCAGCTCCAACTTCCTGAGAAGTAGAAGCTTCCTTAACCACATCTCCCACGGCTTCAGTCTTTAGGGTCTCACCCCCTTCAACATTTACCGTTTCAATGGCAACATCACTGTCCTGAATCTTGTTTGCAGAATCAATTTCTGGGGAAACTTCAGCCGGAAGAACAGCAGGGGTGGAGACAATCTTTGAACCCAAGGATCTTGAGAGAACTGGGACATCTTGAAACAGGGGAGAGCCTTCAGGAACCAGGGCAGCAGCTAGAGCGCTCGACCAACCCTTCAGGAAGAGCTTGTCTCGCAGCACCAGCACCTCCTCCTTATAAGCAGCCTCAGCCTCATCCCAACCTTGTTGCCAGTACTTGGCCTCCAACGCAGAATGTTCGGCAGCCATCACCGCGATAACGGCCTCTAGCTTGGCCACTTTTCCTTCAAGTTGAGCTTGTGCCCCTATAGCAGCCTCCTTTGATTTTTCAGCTGAAGCAACAATCTTGTTCAAACGGAATGCCTCCCTTTCGGCAGTTCGGCGTCCTTTTTTCTCGGTCTCCAGGCTTACTGTCAGTCTCACAGCGTTCATTGCGGCCTCTAGTACGGCCTTCTCCATTTTTTCTGCTCTGGTGATAGACAGATGCATCCTCTAAATACACTACCACAGACAGCAAAGTATTAAAAGAAAAGGAATCAGCAACATAACACCAAAAACAAACAAAACAAGAAAGCACTTACAGCAGTCATCATCTGAAGGGTCCCCTTCAGAATAGGAATATCGCGGGGCCCGTTATGATCAGCCATGTCCACCGGTATCAATAGAATCTTAGTCAAATCAAAAGCAAAATCTTTGGAAGTTACAACCGAATTAGAAGTAGAAATGGGCCTACCTTGATGTAACATCGACGGCTCCCATTTCTCAAATGCCTCATCCTCAATAGGATCCTTAGAAGCTTCCCCAAATATTGCCTTGCCAGTCTCTCTCCTCCTCTTCTTCGCTCTTACAGTAACCGAAGCAAAGGGCTCGCCAGCAGTAGCAAGAGTCCCAGAAGCTCCCACCTCCAATTTCACTTCCATGAGGCTCTTCGCCTCGGCCTTTTCCAGAGGGGTCTCCAAAACATCGGAGGCGCCAAAAGCCTCAGCCTCCAAATCCACCAACACTCTTCTCTTCAACACAGACCCGCCCCTTGCAAAACTGAGGGCATGAGAGGGCGTTCTCTCAAACGGTGCGAGCAACGATTCGTAACCAGAGGAGTAAGGGATATATTAGTCTCAGTGTCAGAATCTAGAAGGGATGCAGCAAGCCTCGCCTTCTGCGGAATGGTGGAGCGGTAAATCGACTGGTAATCCAACAGCTCGGGCACAGATCTCCTTTTGTACCTTAGAGCAACTTTGATGGCCTCAGTGTTTTCCCGGTTCGACCTGAGCTGGAAACGGGAAGCCTCTGCAAAAAAGAAGCGACTCATTAGAGCAACATCCAAAACAAGGTAAAAAATACAAAAGACGCTAGAAGGAAGGACCTGAACCTAGGTAGCCATCCTTCTGAGGCATCCGTTCAGACTGGAATTCAGTCCCAATAGGGAACTCCCAGTTGCCACCAACTAGCAGAAAATCGTCGTTATGTTTGTCCGAATCGGGCAACCCAGTCACCAGATGACAATCGATCGAATGAACACGCAAGTAGTACGTGCTGTGGTCCTTATTGTGCGAAAGAGTGTAGCAGTCTAAAATATCCCAGATATCAAGGTTCAAACCCAACCTCCTGTTAAGGGCGGATGCACCACAGATGACACGGAACAGGTTCACGGACACTTGCATCGGGGTTAGCTGAACTTGATGCAGAAATCAGCGCACCAAAGGGTCGAGGGGAAACCGAACCCCTCCCTCGATGATGGCCGCAATCGGAAAGGCGACGGTACTCCAAGTGCCCATACGCTTGGCATCAACCTTTACCAACGAAAGGGTCACATCATCGGGGATATTATAATCAAGGCGGAACATGGCCATGGCCTCGGGAGTATCAACTAATGAGCGAAACTTTCCCATTAAACCAAACCTAGTGGTATAGGGTAGAACTCAGATACCAAGATGGGGAACACAATGGTGCAAGGGCCAGACAAGATGATTGAAATAGAAAAAGACAAGAGAAGAAGGATCGCAAGAGAACTTACAGAGATTAGAGCAACGGCAGCGAACGGGCGGCGCTGAAGCAAGACCGGCAGCGAAAAGTCTGAGCAGAGCACCAATGAGACTAGTTCAGAGGAACGGGAAGGGTTCTTCTCTTTTCTTTGAAACTCTCTAGAAGAACGAAAAAGAAGATAAAGGGATTTGGATTGACAACCAGAGCATTTATTGCACCAACCGGCATGAAGGTACAGAAAGCACGACCTTTGGTATGGAATCGATGCACTATCTCTGCACACCTATCCCACGTCACCATGTGTCACCACGAAAGGACGCTGTGTGTCAGGATTGAACCGTCACCAAGGCCGAACTAAGGCAGAACCAAAGCGACGCAACATTTAGAGAGCAAAACAATAGCTCCCCCCAAGGGGAACCTTAGCGCGAGCTAGGGAGCAAATGAATGGGCTGAATATGAAATGGGTCGGATCCAAGCCTTGGGCCGGCCCAATCCACTAAAGCCCAAATCCAAGTGGGTTAGATGAATATATGGGCAAGCCAATTGAGCCCAACTCCATGATCAATAGTCTACCCAAGTCCTCAAGCACTTGGGCCCAACCCGCAGTGGAAAGGCTAGTCCAGCCGCGATGCTGGGCTGGGCCGAGCTACAAGACCTAATCTATGGGCCGAACTAAAGTGGGCCGAGCCCATACAAAGATATCCAAATAGACCAGCCCATCTCTATAAACGATCTTGTAAGAGGCCGAGTCGAGGCACAACGGTACCGAGCTAAGGAAACCTCTTAGAGGAACGTGGAAGCTATGAATACATGCACATGGAGGATGCCACCTCAGCTGGTTCCCTCCCCCTAAAATCACAGAATTGGTTGATCAAGGGAGTTGATGGTCCCCGACCTTGAGCATTGTTAAAGGAAGCTTGGCAGCACCAAAGCTCCACGAAACCATCTTGAGCAACAAGCAAGGAATTCTATATAAACTACACTAACTTCACATTGAAGGTAGCTGAACTGTTCCAAGCTGAATCCCATTTACTTACAAACTTAACTCTTTGCACTTCTTCTCCGATCACTGATTCTCACACCGGAGGGGTTATCCGGCCAACCCCGGCCGGGCAGCTCTTACAGTGCTTCTTGTGGTAGGAACCTCAATCCTTGGATAGTCCAACTGAGCACGGAGCCCCGATCCACTTTCATCTAGTGCGGAATCCGGTACTGTAGACATCCCCGAACGCATCCCGGGTAGGGTGCGACCCCCTCCCCCCCCGTTCTGGTTCGATATTGGGTCACTACAGTTCAAGGACTCAAATGTCACTGTTCTTAATCTTGAACCAAAGAGTCCAACTCTGGCAAATCGTTTTGAAGAAACACTGATTTTTGAAAAGAAGTGCCAAACATGGACTGCTTTGCCAGATTACAGAGTCGCCACCTAAATATTTTAAAATGGGGAAATTTAGGAAACCCTGACTCGGTGCCGAAGGCCATGTGTCCGTCATCACCAAAGTGATCTTGGCTCGGGAGCTTGGGTACGATCGGGGAAGGTTAGCTATGAGCACCCCCTCTCGCCCGGTCCGAAGACCGGCCTCTACTAACCATGATATCCGATTTTGAAAACATTACATGTTCTTATTCCGGTTATTAGCCTAGAATTACTATGTTATGCGCACAGCAAACAAGTATAGACCAAATCGCCTAAATTGGAACAAAACATTGCATGTTTGTTTTGAAAATGGTTTGCTACTCGTAAGTAGGCTAAAATGCAGATTTTGCCACCCTCAAGTGGGCTTTAGAAAAAGATGGTTTCGCCACTATCTAGTGGGTTTAGAACTCACAGTTTTAATGCATTGCCCCAATTTAGGTAATTTGACCTCCATCCACAGGCATTCAAGCAGTTATATCACATAAGCAGCTAGCCTCATGGTAATCATGCTATTATGGCAACACTCACACACATGCAAGGATGCTAAAGCATAAAAGCTCACCTAGTACTCCAAGCCAAAACAGAAGCTCATTAGAAATCCATGCATGGACCTAAGCATACTGAAATGTCTAATGCAACACATGCGAAGATGTAATCTAGGCAGGCTCGGCTATCCTAGACATGGCATGTGAAATGCTACAACTATCACGCATTCAACTTGGAATTGAAAGTACGATGCAATTTGTATGATGTGCCAAGCCTGATGTATGTCAACAAATGCATGGATGCACGCATGCATTGCATAAGGTATGCTAATTTAAGCAATGCCCTAATCTACCATCATAAGCAGGTAAATAAAAGGGAAGAAAGAAATGGAGGTTGGAAGACATGCACACACCCACACACACTTATTACAATTATGCCCTCACACCGAGGGACCAAAAGAATATACAGTCCAAAAATAATACAGTCCAAATACAGAATAAATTAATTATTACAGAAATTTCTAATTATCAAATTAAATGTTAATATAAGAGAAAGGGGGCCTCAGCCCTGCCTCGGGATGCGTGAATGATGCATGCTTGAGCCCGCCTTGCCTGGAAACCCGCGTCATGACACTGTTGCTTCTGTTTCTACTGCCCTGCCTCTCCAAAAATTCCCAAAGTCCCAGAATACCTTCTATATGAACTGCAGTACCCCACCGGCTGGAGAAAGTAACCACCGGCTGCTTAAATTGGCCACCGACTTCTTGTAGAGTTTATCGGCACAAAAAGTGTGCCGGTCGGCACACTGTACTGCCGGTCGGCAGAAAGTTCCTGCAGAGGACAGTTTGACAGCAGCAGCAAACCAGCAGTGCATGGCATGGATTTTGAGCATATGTAAGCATGGCCAATGCCTCCTATCATGCTTGGGGACTCAAGGAGGCATGACTCTTGGCTCTTGGGCCACCAATTATGCATCTTGATGCATGATGGCCTAAGGAACCAAGGTTGCATTTTAATGGTAATGCATGCAAACAAACAAATGAAATCCAAGGCCTTATCATGTGTTAGTCAAAGGTCTTGGTGACCAAGAATTGAGACGAGTTGCACTACTTGAAGTGTGAACTCTTCTCAATCCTATGCTTGGCTTGACAATCCCCAAGCCAAGCCATGGAATGCATGTATGCAACATAGCTCAAATTATGCAACAATGGGACTAAGATGCAAGGCATACCAAGTGTCATGCAACTATCACAATAGGCATGCAAAATGCTAGAGCATGCAAGGTATAAGTGGCATGCAAACATGGGCCAATCAAGCAATGGGACCAACCTACTACAACACTCGATGAACCAAACATGCATCAAGCATGTAATGAACATACAATGGTGGCCTTAACTTCAATGGGGCAGCCCTCAAACCACTCCAAAATAGTGGCAAAACAAGCCCTAAATGATGACCAAAATACTACCCAAACATGCAAGTTCATGGGCCTAAACCTAAGGCACCAAAAGGGCATTTTACTACCACTTACACAACCACTCATGACATGAATCTAACAACCAAAAACAGATTTTTAGTATGCAAAATGACACCCAAATCCCCTCACATGGCACCCCTAGAATGCATTGATCATGGGAGCATACACAAGGCCTATTCTTAGGCATAAAAGGACACACCTTTAAAGCATGAAAGAGATGACAAGTACAAACATATGAGCATGGATTAGGGTCTGAAATAGCATGTCAAATGATCCCAAATCATCCAAATAGACTATCTAATGCATGTACATGGATCACCTACCTAAGGCTTACAAGCCATCATGCAAAACAACCATGTCAAGCATGTTAAATATGACGAAAACAGTGGCCCACAGCCCTTATACATGGCAAAATGATGTTAGTATCTCCATGAAACTAAGCTAAAACATGCAAGGAAACATGGCCTCAAAGCATGGCATATTTCTAGGCATAAGAGAGCATTTCAAAGCAAACATAAGAGGCATGTTAAGGACCATAAAACCAACCTAAAACAGAGGCATAACATGTCATATGAATCACAAATATGCTCTGAAATGCAGCCAAAACCAAACATGCATACATGCTATTATTTGAGCCCAAAACAAAGGCAAGCAAGGGGCCAAGGGGAGAGGGGTGTCCCTCCCCTATCTAAGACTTAAAAATACCTTCCTCACCACTGAAAACCCACTGGTTTTCAGTGGTGAGAAGATCAAAAACACCAAGTACACAAGGCCTCAAGAAAAGGCTCCAAAATGGCCAAAACAAGGCCTAAGAGGGTGAGACTCTACCCAAACCACAAAACAACCTTGATGAATGTTCTTAAGCAAGGAAAAACAAGTCTTTTTTATGTTAAACACAAATCCAAAAACACAAAGCAAGAGGGGTAGAAAGCTAGTGCAAGAATGGGGAAACTAAAGTAACAAGCTCACCCTTGAAGATCCTTTGAAGAACAGGTGGAGCAGCCACTCTCTAGTGATCAAAGTCAGTCCAAAATCACAACAATCAACCTCCCAAGTCCCTCAATCGCGAGCTAAGGTGTAATAGTGTGTGTAATGGTGCAAAAATAAGGTAGAACTACACTTCTAGGCTCAAAAACACACACACAAGAGGAGAGAGAGGCAAAAATATATAGAGAGAGTGTGTATCACACAGATATATAGATATAAGCTCTGGTTTTTGACCTAAAATGGCTAACCCCTAACTCAAGGGGAAGAGATGAGCTTATATAGGCAAAATAAAGCTCTTAACTTAGTGGCTAAGCAAAGAGAGGGGGGTTCAAGAGGTGCAAGAGGGTCTTGGCTTCCAAGGGAAGCTAAGACAGCTGGCCAAGCTTCTCCAAGAAGCTTGGCCAAGGGTTCAACCTTCTAGAAGGTTTATGGGGTTCAAGGGTGCAAAGGGTGCAAACCCGGGCATGGGGAGTGGTGATGGTGCACCCCAGCGGTCACAGCTGGCATGCACCATCCTTGGGGGTGCAAAGGGGTCACACCGACCAGCCAAAACAGTCACCGGCACAAAATAGTGCCGGTCGGCATAATACAGTGCCGACCGGCCAAAGGTTTTGAGAAATAAGTGCCGGTGGCCGCTAGGGGGTGCCGGTGGAGGTACGGGGCAGCCGGTAGGCTTCAGGGATGGCTAACAAGCCTCCCCCTACCCTCAGATGCAAAAACACACAAGCCTTGGTACAAAACCAAGCACAGAACAAACCGGTTGAGAGGTCCTGAGGCACGGCGCGTAGCCGGGACCTCCGGGAACTCAAAACAAGCACCAACATAGATAATCACCGAATGTTCAAGCGGTGACGTCCAAGTCTTGAGGGCGGTCAAAAATGGGGTGTCTACAGGTACGCACAATAATTTTGTTGGATAAAAGCACTAACTTCATCTTATCACTCTGGTAGTGATCACTCTTTATCTTTATCATCATGTAAATACTTATCATTTGGTTGATCATTCTATTTGGTCTTTGAATATATATTCTTTCTAGGGATTTTTATTAATAAATTCTATTTAGAAGTGTTCTAACCTAAAAAGTCCACGAAAGAATTTTTTAACCCACTTAATTCCATGTATTTATACTTTTATTCCATAAAATCATTTTTCTTGATTTACACTATTTTCTTAGACTCTTATACCCTTATATTTAATATTGATATTTAATGTTGGGGGGAGGAGAAAGAAGGGAAAGGATCAAGGCATTGAAATTTTCATATACAAATTAAATAACATTGATGTTATTATTTTATATTATTATATAACGTGAATACATTTTTAAGGGCGAATTACACTAACGGTCCCTATAGTTTAGGCCTTGTGTCACTTTGGTCTCTAACTTTTCAATTGTGACACATTTGACCCTGAATTTTAAATCTTATTCCAAATAAGGACAATTAAAGATACTATTGCTCAATTTTAGGGGCAAAGTCGTCAATTTGATAAAATATAAACTAATTTGACAAAAATATTTTTAAATTTTTAAAAATTATTTCTACCCACTAAAAATAAAATTATGTAAAATTGATGAATTTTTTAGACATTTATTTATTTATTTATTTATTTACCAAATTATTTTTTATTATGTGTTTGGATTATAATCATGTAATGGGTAGTTGTATTCATTTTCATTAAATTAGTTTTTATTTTTTTTTCTAAAAGTCAAAAATGGCGACAACTTTGATATCATTATTAAACCAATCTATTAAATCAAAAAGTCCAAAACTAAAAACATTTCATATATTAAATATATTGATTACAAATTAAAAGCCTAACAACCACCCATTACATGATCATCATTCAAACACATAATAAAAATTAATTTGATAAAATAAATAAATAAATGTCTAAAAGATTTATCAATTTTGCATAATTTTATCTTTGGTGTGTAGAAATTATTTTTAAAAATTTAAAAATATTTTTTTGACATTTATTTTTGTCAAATTAATTTATATTTCATCAAATTGACGACTTTGCCCTTGAAATTGATCAATAGTATCTTTAATTGTCCTTATTTGGAATAAGATTCAAAATTCAGAGTTAAATGTGTAATAATTGAAAAGTCAGGAGCCAAAGTGACATGAGCCCCAAACTATAGGGACTGTTAGTGTAATTTTCCCTATTTTTAATTGACAATACATTAAAAATAATGTGAACATTCTCTCTCATCTGATGTGAACGTTCACAACACCTTTCCGAAAAATTCTCTCTCATCTAATGTAGTGATGTGAACATTTACCACATGTGAACTTTTTATTTTTAATTGACAACATATTAAAAATAACGTTCATTGTATTTTTGATTGACAACACATTCTTAATCACAACATGTAGTGATGTGAGCGTTCACATTCATATACTTTAGTATGAATATTCACATCATGTAATTGACAACACAATGACAAAAATTTGTTTCAAATTAATGTGAATATAATTATGTGAATATTCATTTCAATTACATTATGTGAATATTCACATCATGTAATTGACAACACAACGACAAAAATTCATTTCAAATTAATATGAATATAATGACAGTCAACATCTTGATACATAGGAACTACCTAAACATGATGACAATCAACATTAATAGGGGCATAAGAGATTTAGGATATTTTGGTCTTCTTACCTTAAATAAGATCTAATGAA
Source organism: Camellia granthamiana (assembly GCA_036172215.1). NCBI lineage: Eukaryota > Viridiplantae > Streptophyta > Magnoliopsida > Ericales > Theaceae > Camellia > Camellia granthamiana. The sequence goes on along the minus strand of CM069911.1, from coordinate 31,002,918 downwards.
ATAGTAAAAAAGAATATGGGTTGGATGGAATAAAACTCTTAGAAAGAGGATTTGTAAAAGAAAAATGCTTGGAACCCCTTTTTTTGGAGACTCTCACTATCCCCCTGGATCTCAACCATTAATGTATGTGTGGGGGCCCACACCATCAATGATTGAGATCCAAAAAGGATTGTGGAGGTTTCCAAAAGAAGAGGGTCTCAATTATTGTTGTGTATAAAAAAAAGCTCCCTTTTTTCTAATTGATTTTGGGGTTTTAATTCCCTTTTTTTCTAATTGATTTTGGGGTTTTAATTTTGGGGTGGTTGGATGTTAGTGGGAATGGCTTGTTGAGGCTTGATTGAGTATTGATGGTGGTTGATTTTGGCTTTAATATTTGGTGGTTTATGGGGTGGGTGGAGGAGGGCTAGGGTAGGGTTTTTGAGGGGTGGAGATAATACAGTAGGATCAAATTGAAATTAAAGGGTAAGGATCAGACTGCTAAGTTTAAAATTATAGAATCAGACTGTTAAATTTAAAATTATAGAAATTAAAATAAAATTTAACTCAAATTATATTAGTGAAAAATGTAATCAATTGTATACACAATGAAGGAGTAATAAATTGACCAGAATACCCTTTTCTTGTGAGTAATAATTAACAAAAATACACTCTGCAATAGAAATTGTGTTCATTTTTTTATGAGTTAATTATCTAAAAGTCCTATTTAAAAATATTATGGTAGCTCAAGTCCTATCTAAGATTTTTTGAACCAATAAGTTCTTTTTAGTAAAAATGAGAATATTATCAATTTTTTCTAATTTTTAAAACTAAGAATATTATCAATTTTGCATAGTAATGTTCTTGATAATTGTTTTACTAACTGAGAAAAAAAAACAGAGAATGAGATCAAATGCTTTTGCCCTTCTACTTATTAGTTTGATTTAGCTATCCAATAAAATCGAGAACATTATCAATTTTTTTCAGTTTTAAAACTAAGAACATTATCAAATTTTTTTTTTTTTTTTTTTTTTTTTTCAGTTTTGCAATAGGCACAAAATTTTTAATTTTGCACAAAAAAATAATTCAATTTTTTAAATTTTTTCAAAAAAATAATTTTTTTTTTGTACATATATATATATATTTTAGTTTTTTCAATTTGAAAGTTGATAGTTTTAAAGTTTTGAAAATCAAAATAAATGTCAAATCATCATGTTCCTTTATAGATAATCATAAATGATGAATAATCATTATTTGAAAGACAATTCCGACTATTAAAAATTTAATGGGACTTTAAGGTCAAAAAATTTTTAGTTAGGAGGCCTCGTTTGGGAACCCTTCTTTTTAGCCAAAAAGTCAAAAAGTTACTAAATTAGCCAAAAAGCCAACAACCCATACCAAAAAATCAAAGATTCTCTTTTCTCTCTACTTTTTGCACATCTTTTCGTAAAAAGTCAAAAAATCATCCCAAACATACTAGTTTTTTTAGCTCATATTTTAGCCAAATAGTCAAAAAGTTACTAAATTAACCTGTTCCCAAACGAGACCTAATGAAATATAAGTTCATAAATAAGGACTGGAGTGTAAATGCCATTTTTTTAATTTTGGGTTCATTTGTTCAAATTTAAAAGGGAAAATTATTGGAAAGTGCTATTTGGGGGAGTTTTGATCTAAATGGTCCCCTGTTTTTTTTAATGAACCATGAAGTCCTATGAAGGGGAACGTGATCCAGGAGGTCCTGTAGGGAAACATGGTATGGATTTTGGTGATGATTTTGCTCCTTCATTGATGGGGTGGCAAGTTTAGCTGGGATTTTGAATTCCTTCAATCACATTTGGTTGTTGTCCACATTTTTGGAAATAATTGATATGGACAAAATCTTTCTGGAGGTAGGGTGTAGGGTTTGGGGTAATAGAAAAGTGAGTCAGTGTGGGGGAGTTGTTTCAAACGTTTGAAGGCATGGGGGTGGTGTGTTTTGTGAACGGTATTCAGTGCTTGTGTGAAAGCAGAGGATTGTCTCACGAAATTTCAAACAGTAATGTGTTTGTTTGTGTTCATTGCCTTTTTTCTAATCTTTTTTAACGTTTGATTTAGTAAGGTTTTGTTCCACATTTAGGTGGCTCGGACATTGATTGGTTCATACAAGGAAAAATGTGATGTTTTGCTTTGTTTCATTGTTGGGGGATTCCGTGTAGGGGTTGTGTGTCAACGACGGTGCACAAATTTTTTTTTCATTTCAGTTGTATTATCGCGAAAACATTGAGTTGCGAGCATGATGTTAGTGTCAGTTTGGATTGTGTTTTTAATGTTGGGTGTTCGACAATTCCACACCCCCACACGTTTCACGTATTGCTGGAACAATCTTCTATGTAATAACAAAAATATTGAAATACGTATAGAATTTTGTTGCACCAGAAAATGAAATAGCACAATGATGATCAAGCAACACTCTATCCTTAAGATATATTTACAGTCGCACAGGTGTTTACAAATTATCGAGGTCTATCTCCCAAGATACAATAATCACTCTCACAGATTGTAGTAGCACTACAAACAATCTGTCTTGCGAACCAGAACCTGAGTTCTGCACTTTCTAAATTTCTATAAACTAATATGAAGAAACGATGCATAAAAGAAAGAAAAACATGAAGGAAATCGATGAATGAATCTACTGAAAAATACTGTATTTGTAGGCATTGTGGTAGCTATTCGGAAGGGTAGAAAACCCCTCCAAATAGGTGTGAATTTGAACTGTTGAAAAAGATGAAGGAAGGTGACCGGAGAGGCACTGGTTCGGATAGAAAATTTGAATTTCGAATTTTCACGCAAAAATTTGAATCAATTCGTTTGGAAATTTAAATTTACCCGCAACAATTTGAAAACATTCAAATGAATTTTGTCCAAAAAATTACAAGTACGACCCGACCCATAACCCACACCACCCGCTTGCCCTGACACAACACGGTGGCGTGCGCGTGGTGGATTTAGGTCAAACCCATTTTGTTCATAACTCCCCTCCTTACAAAACTTGGGGTGCCCCTTGGGACCCATTCCAAGTATGTCACCTAGAACTTGTATACTCATACAAGTTCTCTCATTGTTTCTATGTGAGACAACCAAAACAAGGTAACTCACATTTGATTCTTCAACTTTCCATTTCACATAACCAAAAGCGACATCAACTTTTCATTCATCCATAATGGTTTTGACAAACCGTTTTCACCGTATGACTTGCCATGTGGCTAGGAACATGTCACCACTTGAATCTACCTCAAAAGATGTGTGGATCCCACTTAAATTTGGACTCAAAATTGGTCCAAAATAAGTCTATAAAACCAAAATTTCCAACAATTTACACCAAAACGAATTTTGTGGACATTTTTTTGGTGTGACTTTTGGCGTTGTGTTTATGAATGTGAAACAAATTTTCTCTTGGTACATAAGTTTATATGATTTTAAACACCAATTCGTCACACTTTCTGAAATTTTACTGCTTAAGTTGATTGTCTAGCATCGCTTGAAACATAAACTAGAACGATGTCTTCGTCAAGTGGGTTCGGTGGACATCGATTAACCCGGATGTGGACACAATTTTCACTATGCCTGTGATGTTGGACTGGTAGTTATATCTAACCTTGTCAACCTCACTGTTCAGAGGTTTAACTTGCTTGAACAAGATACGTCCTTGCATCCTCAACCCAAGCTTGCTCGAAGGCAAACCACAAAGCCCCGCCTGGTGCAGTCTCTCACGTGATCTCATCCATAGGCTCAATGTCCTCACAACGTTTGCAATTGTAATACAACAACACAATAAGTACATATCACACTACAAACTTATATGCCACGTATAATACCGACATGAAATTAACAACACATGTACATATTTGACAAACGTTTAATTCACATTTTTTTTCGAAACCTCAATTTTGTTCTCTTGATGTGTGCATGCGAATGTGATAATCAACTCACAACTAACGGTACACAACAACAAACCCTACAAATTAGAACCTTCATCAAGCATAGCAATCAAAATTTGACAAACTTACTTTTGCGTGACATGGTCATCAGTCTACAATCAGCAAAGTTCACACTTGCAAGCCCACCGCCCAATGTGTGTCAGTGTCCCAACGTAGAAACACAATTGATGTTCACAGCGCCAACTCTAACGTTTTAGGGGGTAAAACACCTCTTCGCTAGATTGTGGTCGATTCTGGCATGAGCGTTGTTCGATTTGAATTCAAAAACCCCAAATTACCGCATAACGTATCTTGATTTCCAGAATTAGTGGATGATGTTGCCACCTTGGGATGAAATCACAAACGTGGAACGCCTAATCGATATCTTCATGACAATCAATTTTCAAACCTCCAAAGAAACGTGACAATGAATCCGGGATACCCCCTTCCAAGTTGGGTGTGGTGTTTCAGAATGTGGAAGTGCCAAATGTGGGATACCAAAATATGAAACGTGCCCTCCAAAAACTCTATTGTGCGCTTTTTACTGTGGCTGGTATGAAGGGACTACATTTTAGGTCACGCCAATACTGTTACAAACAACAGCAAGATACATGGGTAAATGAATCAATTCCTTTTCAATGGGACTTCCTTGTTCATTAAAATAAATTTGGGACTGATTGATCCTCAAATGCACTTTTTGGGATTTATGGGTCAATCACCTAATTAAAAATTCAAGATTTGATTTGTTATTTGTAATTTCTCCAAAAATATTTGAAGCCCAAGAATAATTGCACCCACTCATTGTCCAAATTCAACTCCAACTCTATAAAACCTACATACTTTAATCTGTACCATTTCAATCCATTAGCCACCATCATTTTAATTTCCAAAAAAATAAAATAAAGTGAATGACTAAAATTCTGTTTTGCAAATCATCAATATCTATAACAACTAAAAATCCCCTGAATATGATGCAATGCTTACAATACCTTTTTTTTTTTCTTTTGTTTTTTTGTCTTTGAAATTGTTTGACACTTTGACTGACAGATGTGGGTTCCTTGTAAAGAATGGAAGATAAGCTAAACTACCCAAAAACCATACCTTCAAATTCCTCAACAAATGCATTTCAATCTAAAAAACTCAGCACATCTGGAATAGCCATGTCGGGCAAAGAAGATGAACAGGCCATTCCATTGCTTTTAGATACTCCATCATCATCATCTTCTGTACAACCTAATGGGCCACTGATAAGAACAGGTATGTATGTATCTATATGAATGCATATCCAATTGAATGTTTATGAGGAATTGAATCCAATGGTGACAGAATAAACAACCCATTTAATTATATTTTGGGTTTGGTTTGAATGTGAAGGGACTGTTTGGACAGCAATTGCCCATGTAATAACAGGGGTAATAGGATCTGGAGTGCTGTCACTAGCCTGGAGTGTGGCTCAGCTAGGCTGGATTACAGGTCCTTTGTGCATAATGGTCTTTGGAGTGATTGCTGTAGTTGTTTCATGTCTTCTTTGTGATTGCTATAGATCTCCTGATCCACAATTTGGACCTGCTAGAAACCCATCCTATACTGCAGCTGTGAAGTCCTACTTAGGTGAGGACTAGTTATGTATTATTATTGCAATAATATCTCTTTCTTCTTTCTTTAATCACTTTTCTGTATAGAATCATTAAAAAATGCTATAAAACTGACAATTTTTTTAAAAAATTTCTTACTATCTGATGTGTCGTGCAATATTGGAACTTTGAAAACTGAAATAGGACTTTTTCAATAATATGATAAGTGTTACATTATTGACTAATAACAGTTTGTAAATTTTTTTAGTTTGTATAGCATTACTCTTAAAAAAAATGTCAACCCAACTAGGACTAAAGCGACTATTAGGGATGGCAAAATATATTATCAAAGATTTGGGAAAATGATATTTGTTGCCTAATGAAATTTTACTGATTTTTCACCTCCTATGTGGGTCAGGTGAAAAAAAACAATGAAGTCCACTGCCCTTGTTGATTTATTTCCATGGTTAAGCTAAGCCCCTCCATCCTCTACCCCCCAAATATTCATTTGAGAAGTAGGTTATTTTTAGTTTTTGACTATTTTAGTAGACTAAAATATTTGTGTTTGAGAAGATGATTAGATTTTTTTGTAGTTAGATGTGATGTTTGTGAGAGAAAAAGTGAATGATTATGGGTTTGATGTGACATTTTGTCTTATTAACTATTTTAACTTATTTTGACTTTTTGTAGATTTTAGCCTGAAAACCTAAAAAAATCCTTTCCCAAACACCTGTATTTCAGGAGAAAAGAGCAAGTGGGTGTGTGGAGCTTTTGTTCAAGAGAGCTATTATGGATATGGGATTGCTTACACAATAACAGCTGCCATCAGTATGAGGTCTGCACCCTCAAACTGTTTTGTCATTCAAAAATGATTGAGAGCTCTAATGGTAGGATCCACCATGTGATGTGATGTTTATACTTTTTTTTTTTTTCTTCTCCTATGCCACATCACTAAATCTCAAATTAGAGCTCTGGTTTTAGAACTCTTAATCTCTACTCTTTGTCATTATAGTTCTATGTTGTAAAAATACTTTCTAGTTTTTTGTTTGTAGTACAACTCCATTGCAAGTTTATGCACCTATAGATACAGAAGAGGCATAGTCAAAGTGGCAGACCTAGATGATTGCTTTAATCATTGGATTTCTTTTGCTTATGGAATGTGATTCAGATTTTTGTATAAAATGACTAAAAAGAAGATAAGAGATAGCCATAGCTAGAGGAACTAATGTTTTTCCAACAATATGGCATGGGAATCTAAATTGACTTTCTAATATAAGAAACTACGATGACTGAAAGGGTCTCAATTAAATTGTCACCTATGTAGGTAAAATAAAAATAATTTTCCCTTTCCCAAAGATTTTATGGTAAAAGCTTCTCTGTGAAAGTCATTTGGTTAGTGAAAATTATCTTTAGGTTATCCAAGTATAACTGGATGAGAGAGGCCAGGAGGAGGGAAGAAATATTTCCAATCTTTCACCCTGAGTTGAAAAGGAAATCCTGGGAGTGGTCTTTGTCTTCAGCAGGACCGTTTGGAAAAACTGATTTGCAACTTATTAGTTTAGATTTTACGATTCCATGCTTAACCAGGAGTACTTTGAAAATTTAAGATGTTTGGTAAAATTATTTCAGATTTGCAACTTATTTTATTTTTCCAGCTCAAAAAGCTCAAAATAAGTTCAAAAAATTAACTTTTTTTGAAGTTGGGTTTGAGATTTTTTTAAAGCTCCAAATAAGTTTTGCCAAACAGCCTCACTCTTTTCTCTGACACTCCCATCACATAAACAGTATAGTGTTGTTGAAAAATCTTCATATCCCTCTAACATCCTTTCTTTTTGGTTTATTTCTATTCTGCAACTTTCAAGTAGTTAATATTTCCTTTTCAGTAATCTGTACTTATTAGTTAATTAGTTGTTGCAGAGCAATTCAGAAATCAGACTGTTATCACAAGGAAGGGCACAATGCTCCATGTGAATATGGAGACAGTCTATATATGTTGCTATTTGGAGCAGTTCAGGTTTTCCTCTCTCAGATACGTGACTTCCATAACATGGCATGGCTCTCCATAATTGCTGCAATAATGTCTTTTTCGTATTCCTCCATCGGTTTGGGACTCGGCTTAGCAAAAACAATAGGTAACTATGACAGTTCATATTGTTAACTATCATCACTTACAGGCATAGTGCACCGATGGGCACAACCATATTGGGGTGAATAATTCTTTGTCCAGTGTGGATTAGTTTCCTAGTAGCAAGAAATAATTCAAATAGTATATTGTGCTGTTTAATATTTGTGCACCTGAATCCAATTTGTTTCAACTTTTAAGCAAGACAGGCATTGAAAGAAAAAATTTGTGTTGCTGTGTGGATTTATTTATCAATCTATGAGGAAACAGAAAAGCCTCCGGGTGATCCATCTAAGTATGTATTCCTTCATTGCTTTTGCATTTAGATTTTATAAAATGTAATTGCAGGAGATGGAAAGATTAAAGGGGACATTTATGGAGTGTCTAAAACTACTGTAGTTGAAAAAGTATGGGTTGTTGCTCAAGCAATCGGAGACATCGCTTTTGCTTTCACATACAACATTATTCTTTTGGAGATAGAGGTGTGACAATTGTCCTACTACTAAAAATATCACACATTTTACTACAACCTTCCATTTTTTTTTTTTCTTCAGATGTTAAATGTAAAGAGTTTTAATATAATTTTGAAGCTAAAAAAGTAAACCACAAACTTTCGAGATGAAGGACACCCTAAAGTCGCCACCACCAGAAAATCAGACCATGAAGAAGGCCTCTGCAGCAGCTATTCTTCTTACTACCACCCTCTATCTTTGCTGTGCTTGTTTCGGGTATGCAGCCTTCGGCGACCAAACACCTGGAAATCTGTTGACTGGCTTTGGATTCTATGAACCGTATTGGCTTGTTGACTTCGCTAACGCATGTGTCGTTCTTCATCTCATTGGAGGATATCAGGTGCTCCTTAATTCATGAAATTAAATATGACACATTTGTGCTGCAATTGAGGTTTAATCATAGATATGCATATGCTCCAACTGTACTTGAATTTAATGTACGTCTTTTATACGAATTTCAGTGAACGAATTTACATTGCTACTATAACTTGTTAGGAATTCACAGTGATTTTAAACCTCCTTTCAGTCTTTTCTTCAGTTGAAAAAAAAAAAAACTAAAAATATCCCCACATATAGTCGCCAGTTATGGCTAATTCGCATACATATAGTCACCAAATTTTAACTCTAGTCTTAACTTAAAACTATCTAAAAACATAACTATCTGCTTGGAACTAAAAACAAATCAGCTATATGTCCTTTAAATTTATATGCAAGTGTCTTTAGACTAGGTTAAAAATGATTAACGTGCTTGACGCTTGTTTAAACTAAAGTCAACCAGTACAGCACAAACTGGATTTTGTGGATGCTTATGGTTAAATTCTAAATTCAGGGTTCTTTATTTTATATTTTTTTAATGTGTTTTTCTTACTGTTCTTGCTGGTAAGTATATACTACCTCTCTTAAATATTTTTCATTTGGTAGGTGTACAGTCAGCCATTATTTGCTGAAGCAGAAAGATGGATAACAAAGAAACTACCCGACAACGAATTTGTCAACAATGTTTACACCATCAAGCTCCCAATGCTGCCGGTTTTCAAATTGAATCTTCTCCGGCTATGCTTTAGAACTACTTACGTTGCATCTACCACAGGAATCGCCCTACTGTTTCCTTACTTCAACGATGTTTTAGGAGTACTGGGTGCTTTGAACTTTTGGCCTTTGGCTATATACTTCCCTGTGGAGATGTACCTCAGGCAAAGAAATATAAGAGCTTGGACAAGAATGTGGGTTGTGTTTCAGGCCTTTAGAGCAGTTTGCTTGGTTGTGACCATTGTAGCCTTTGTTGGGTCCATGGAGGGGCTTATAACTTCCAAATTGAGCTGAGAAATGTCTTTGCTGCTAGGGTTAGAATAAAGGTTTTGTAGTGAATTTGATGAAGCAAAGCCAGTTAGGCAGTTACTAGTTCATGTAGAACACCTTTTTTGACAAGTCCGTTAATTTTATTGGAAGGTCTCTGTTGAAGTCTCTGCTTTCGGCTATATGTAGAATGTCTTGAATAAGCTGTCCATCCAAAAAAATTGGCAAAATAGTAGAGGTGTAAAATTGGCAAAATTGATAAATCGATCTTGTTGAAATGAAATGTTTTTGTCCTTTTTTTTCTTTATATTATAAACGGTTAGGTTATGATTTAAAAAAAAAAAAAAAAAAATTAAGAATCATTGATTATGATGCTTTTTAAAACTATTATTTTTTCTTGATTATAAAACTCATCATCCACTAATTCTACAAATCCCACAAGGAAACAAAACTTAGTGACTAATATAATCAAATGGTTTCATGGTGGGTGACAGAGAAGGTTGTGCGGCGGTTAACAAAGGAGGTTGGGAATCGTTGTTTGTGGATGATCTACCTGAAGCAATGAGTCCGAAAGGTCTGTTCTCTCTTTTCTCTAAATTTGGGGTAGTGAAGGATGTGTTCATTCCAACCAAAAGAAGAAAGGCTACAAGATCAAGATTTGGATTTGTGAGGTTTGATTGCCCAATAGCAGCAAAAGTAGCAATACAGAAAACAAATGGTGTATGGTGTGATAATAAAATTCTGAAAGTAAAGAAAGCTGATTTTGGTAAGGAGCAACTGTCAAAAAGCAACATATGAACTCTCAAAGGTCACCAGAGAAGCAGTTGGGGAACTAAGGAGGAAGTGTACGTATGTTGAGGTGGTGAAAGGTGATGCACTAAAAAAGGACAAGGACTTGAGATTGCATACAGAAGAATACGGGAATGGGTGGCTATTCAACAGCCTGGTGGTCAAGTTGAAAAGCCATTTTTCTTTCAGAGATTTTAAGGAGGATCTACAGAACAGAGGCTTACAAAATATTGAAGTGAAGGAAGGTGGGGGTAGAATGGCATTTGTAACCTTTCATCAGTTCAAGCTATGAGGAACAGAAGCAGTATTGTTAACAAATGGATTGAGGACTGGTGTGAATTGGCTGCGGAATGGGAGAGATGGATGATAGTCGAAAGTGAAAGATTGATATGGTTGTTTTGTTATGGAGTTCCACCAAATCTGTGGAACTCTAAAAACTTTACAAAGATTAGAGAGATGTGGGGTGAAGTGGTGGGCATTCATGATGAAACGTTAAGTATGGAATCACTGAAATGTGGTAAGGCAGAAATTATTACATCATAGATGGAACGTATAGATAATACGGTTATCATGGAGAGCAAGGGCATCTCGTAGAGTGTATGCAACAGAACCATGGGTATCACTCTGAAGAGGTTGTAAATGGAGGTAAGTCATGGATGAACGATGGTAGCCATGGGAGAGTTGATCAGAGCTCTGTATTTAAACAATTGGCCAAAGAAGAAGATAATGCTGACAAGGTTGTTCGTAATGATGACTTGGACGTTCAAGGTGAGGTGGCAGAGAATCAATGGGATGACATGGAGAAGACGGGGTTAATGCATGATGGTAGCTGTAATTCTCTCACTACCTCAATTGTAGAGGAAACGGCTAGAGACTTGGAAATCCAAGTTGCGGCTGTTGACCCTTCTGGTTCCAAGACAAGCATGCAAAGCAAATCAGTACAGAGCAAAGTAGTGGGAAACTGTAGAGTTGTTGAGAATCTTAGGCCTTTCGGCTTGATAAGAAGCCTTAGTGATAATGGTATTGCTAGGCCTACTATTAACTTGAAGGTGGTTTTAAGTCAGGCCCAATATGAAGGGCTTTGTGATGGTTCGGAGTTGGGTTTGGCAAGACAGAATGTGGAGAACCCTGGCCCACTTGCTTTAGTGTCTCTACTTAACCCTGAGGTGGAAGCCCAATCAAATGTTCTTTTTGAAGCCCATGATTACCCAGGTTTTGACCAGCAAATTCTTATTAGATCTGATAAAGGTAAGAAGGTTATGGATGGTTATAATATGTCAATTTCTAAGCATTTACCCGTCAAAAACAGAGATATGGGGAAGAGAATAATGGTTATGTGGCTCCTGTTGTTTCACATAGGGAGCAACTATTTTTGGCAAGAAGAGAAAAAGGACATAAAGTTGACCAAGCTTCTACTAGTAAAAGAAAGGGGTCAAGTTCAAGAAGGAAAAAGAAATTAAGAGGCAATGCACAGTTTTGCTGAGGATTTCAAAGAGGAGCAATATTTAGAGCGGCGGCTTCTGCGATTTCTTCTTCCATGTTAGTCAGCAGTGGTCCGTATAGACAGATTTTGAGCCGAAATGAATCTAAAGCAACTGTTTAGATGGGGTTTGATTTTGGGGATAATGAAGAAAGTGTTATTTGCAAAATTGTGGAGATGGAGCATCAAGATGAGGAAAGATTAGCCAAAAGGGGGAATAATGGTGGTGCTTAAGTTTTGCACCTGAAGAGATTTAGGAGTTGGAAGTTTTTACAATGAAAGTGCTATTATGGAATGTTAGAGGCTTGGGTAAGCTTGAGAAAAGGAGTCTCAAAAATTTTATAAAGGAAAAAAGGGTGGATATGGTTTTAATTCAAGAAACGAAGAAGTCAAGCTTTGATAAACTTTTTGTTAGATCTCTTTGGCCAAAAGATGATTTGGGCTATATAGGGATTGATGCAGAAGGAAGTGCATGGGGCTTGTTGTGCTTGTGGAAGCCTGATGTTTTTCAGCTTAAGGATTGTTGCTGTTCTAGGAACTTCATTTTGCTATCAGGTTTGGTTTTCCATAGGCTTGATTGTGTCATAGGCAATGTCTATGCCCCTAATGATAGTAGAGATCGAAGTCATCTTTGGGTGGTCCTAGCTAATTTAAAAGTATCCTTTCCACAACCGTGGTGTTTAGGGGGGGATTTCAATGAAATCAGAAGTATAGGGGAAAGGAAAGGATGTGTGAGAAGTGATAGGGGGATGTAGGAGTTCAATGAGTTTTTGAATAATCTTCAATTGGTTAATGTTCCTATGTGTGGTAGGAAATATACCTGGAGTAATTCGCAGTCAGGAGTATGTTGGAGTAGAATTAATAGATTTCTTTTAAATCTGGAGTAGTTTGAATGGTTTAGCTTTAAGTTATGGGGCCTTCCCAGAACGTTGTTTGATCACTGCCCATTCTTATTGAAGTAAGATGAGAGGGATTGGAGTCCAAAGCCATTCAAATTTTTGAATACTTAGGTGCTACATCCCAGTTTTACAAAGAAATTAAAAAGGTTTGGGATGGTTCACAAGTGGTGGGATAGGCTGGATTCAAACTAATAGTAAAGCTGAGATTACTAAAACAGGCATTGAGGATTTAGAATGTGGAGGTATTCGATAATGTGGAGTCCAAGCTCAAAGCAGCTGAAGCAGAGTTACATTCTTGGGACTTAACTGCGAAAAAAAGAGATCTTTTAGAAGCTGAAGTTCAAAAACAAATTGAAGTCAGAGATGAAGTATGGAAGGTTAGCAAAAGGATAGAGTGGATATGGTTGCAAAAATCGAGATTGAATTGGGCCTTAAAAGAGGATAAAAATACCAGGTACTTTCACATAATGGCATCCAGAAGGCAAAGTAGGAATCTCATTGATTCAATAAAGATTAATGGTATTTTATATGAGGATCCTGTGGAGATGAAAAAGGTAGTGTGGGCTTACTTTAAAGAATTGTTCACTGAAGGTTGGAAAAGTAGACCAAGTCTAGGGGGTGAGTTTAGATGCATTGATCAACATCAGCTTCAAAACTATTTGGTGAAGGATTTCTCAGAAGCAGAGGTGTGGGCTGTAATCAAGGAATGCGATGGAAATAAGAAGCCAGGTCCAGATGGGTTTAACCTGACTTGCATTCAAAAGGGCTGGAAGTTTATGAAGGGTGATATCATGGAGTTCATGAAATAGTTCCATGATAATCGTGTGCTGGGAAATGGAATTAATTGCTCCTTTGTGACCCTAGTCCCCAAAGTTGATAGTCCTGAATCAATTAAAGACTTTAGGCCTATCAGTCTTATCAGTTCCATTTATACAGTGTTGTCTAAAGTGCTGGCTCAAAGGATGAAAGTAGTATTGCCAAGCATTATTAATAGAGTTTAATCAGCATTCTTGAGTGGGAGGAGTATTATGGATGGAGTTCTTATAGCAAATGAGGTTGTGGACTGGTGGAAGAAGTCTAACAGAAAATGGCTAATCCTAAAGCTCGAATTTGAAAAAGCTTATGACGCTGTAAATTGGAACTTTCTCATTCATATATTGGAGAATTTTGGGTTTGGATCTACTTGGTCCAAATGGATGAAAGGTTGCACTGCAAGAGTTTCAGTTCTTATCAATAGGTCACCATCACTTGAGTTCTGCCCTCAAAAAGGTTTAAGGCAAGGTGACCCATTATCTTCGTTCTTGTTTAATGTCGTTGCGGAGGGATTGAATTTACTCTTATCAAGAGCTAAGGCATTGGGTCTTTTTAAAGGTGTATCAGTAGAAGGCAATGGTTTGATTATATCTCATTTGCAATTTGCTGATGATACAGTGATTTTCTGTGAAGCTGAATGGTCGGAAATTATGGCTATCAAAAGAATCCTTAGGTGTTTTGAAGTAATCTTAGGTCTAAGGATTAATTTTTATAAAAGTGTTGTGTGTGGAGTGGGAGTGACAGATGTGGTGGTTGAGTCGTTTGCTGCAAAGTTAAATTGTTCAAGTCAAAAGTTACCATTGAAGTATCTAGGGCTCTCATTGGGGGCCAGTCCTAGTAAGAGGGAGACTTGGAGACTGGTTGTGGAGAAATTCAAGAAGAAGTTATCTGGGTGGAAAAGAAGAGTTTTATCTTTTTCAGGTAGAGTTACACTTATAAAGTCTGTGGTGTCTGCTCTACCTGTATACTATGTCTCTTTTTAAAACGTCGGAGGGTGTTGTAAAAGAGATTGATAGGATTCAAGCATCATTTTTATGGGGAGATTCAGAGCATAATAGGAAGCTCCATCTAGTAAGTTGGTCTGAGGTTTGCAGGAGTACGAAACAAGGGGGTCTGGGATCAAGAATATTAGGTTAGCCAATGACAGATTACTATAAAAGTGGTGGTGGAGGTATGGCCAGGAGGATGATGTTCTGTGGAAGTTGGTTAATTGTGAGAAGTATGGTTCTATAGAGGGAATGTGGTTCCCTGTTTTGCTGCTAATGGCTCTACATCGAAGATATGAAAGGTATAGTATCTGTGGTTCAAAGGAATGGTAGATTGTTTCATTTCTACAAGCATAATGTGGAAATTTTAATAGGGAATGGAGATAGAGTTAGTTTCTGGAGAGATCCTTGGTTGGGTTCAACAAATCTCTCAAGTTAATTTCCAAGATTGTTCCAGTTGGTAGAACACAAAGAGCTGTCCTTGAGTCTGCAAATAGCTAGAAGATCTAATCAATCTGGGTGGGCCTTCAATTTTAGAAGAGCACTTCGGGCTTCGGAAAAAGATGAGTTGGTCAAATTAACCACTGTTTTGGGAGATGGCCCTATTCTTCGAAGTGACTCAGTTGATTGTTTGGTTTAGAAGTCTACACAAACAGAGGGTTCGATAAATGATGGCCCCATTCAAAGACTAGTTGACCTAATCTGGAGTAACTTCTCACCACCAAAAGTTAAATTTTTCTCTTGGTTAGCTTGGAGAGGGAGACTGAAAACAAAAGAACTGCTTCACAAGTTTGGCATCTTGGAGGGTGTTGATGTTCTGAATTGCATTTTTTGTCATGAGGCAATTGAATCAGTTGACCATATTTTGCTTCATTATCCTTTTGTTTGGCAAATATGGTTTGCTATTGCTCTATGGTAGGGTTTTCAGTGGGCTATGCCTAGTTCCATTGAAGGGCTGTTACTTTGGTGGTTGGGTTGGAAGTTTAAGAAGAAAGTTAATCAGGTTTGGAGGGCTTTACTTGCAGCAATATTGTGGTATGTGTGGAGGTATAGGAATGAGTGTGTTTTCCAAGAGGTTTAGCCCAATTTTAATGACCTGTGTGAATGTATCAAGGTGAGAGTAGCAATATGGCTAAGATCTCACATTAGTGGTACCTCATTCTTGGTTAATGATGTTGTTTTCAATTTTAATCAAGTTAGAAATTGTTTGGGGTCCTCTTGAGTTGCTTGTGATATGGTGGAGGTGCTGCTGGTTTTTTTTTTTTTTTTTTTGCAGATTCATTGCTGGTATGGTGGAGGTGCTGGTGGTTTTTTTTTTCTCAGCTAATGATCTGTGTGCTACTATTTTTGGCTGCTGTCTGCATTTGGTTGTTGTTTTTTTTTGAATTTTTGCTACTATTTGTGTTCTGTTTTTCTGTTCTGTTTGGGTTACTGCCACAGGTGTATTGGTTGTTGGTTGTTTCTGGGTTGAAGTGTGGGCTTTGCCATTGCTGCTAGGTTGTTGTTGTTGTTGTTGAGTTTTGCAGCTGTTGTTGTTTTGCTGGGTGGAGATTATAGTTTTGAAAGGGATATATAGGTTGTTTCCAATTCAATGCTTTGTTCAATCTGGCGATTGAGAAATGAATGTGGTTTAAATGGAAAACAGCATAATCTAGAAGAGTTGGGTGAAACAGTTAAGTTATGTTGCTGATGCCAGTAGTCTGATAGTTCCATTGCTACTGCTAATTACCTGCAAGTTGTCTATTGCTGCTAAAGAGCAGTATAAGGCCTGGGGTGTTTACTTTGGGTGTTTACTTGCTGGGTTGAGGGTATTTTTACTTTGGGTGCATTCTGTTATTTCTACTGTTTTTTGTTTTCTTATTATTGGCTGGTTGATTGGATCCTCACGAATCATGGGTGTAGTGCTGGCATATGATTTTGCTACCTCTTCAGTGCCAACCTAGTTGGGATTGTTTGTACTTCCCTACTTTATTGATGTAAATCCTTCATTTGTATATCTTTTTTCATCAATAAAGTTTTACTTTTGCTGATCAAAAAAAAAAAAAAAAAAAAAAAAAAAAAAAAAGAGTATTTTTTTTTTTTTAATTAGTCATCCATGAATCTATCTAAACTATTACATAACAACTATAACCAAGTTGTTGTTGTTGTTGTTTTTTTGTTTTTTTTTAAGTTTTGAAGACTATTAAGAGACTTCTTTTTTTTTTCCCCCCTCATAGAAAAGCATATATTACACATCCGATAATAAGTCATCAGTTGATGAGACTTTTTTTTTTTTTTTCTTTTTTTAAATGTTTAAAATGCACAAACAAGACTTGCTGTGATGCAAAATTAATTAATTAATTATTTTATTTGTTTATTTTTCTTTTTGAAGAATCTGTCGCTTGTGTTGATTTCATAACACGCCTAGTTTGAGAATTGTCTATTCTCATATTTTAGTTGATTTTTTTTATATAAATATATATATATATAAAGAATGATGTGATAACATTTAACACTTTCTAACTTTTTGACTAAAAAAATATGATCCCCAAACGGTACCTGCAGATGCTGATAGAAGTGCACCATCTGTTTCCATTGTGAAAAAACTGGGAACAATAAAGCATTATTAACAATTGGTTAAATGGGCATGGTTTGGGTTCCTTCTTGATTTGCTTAGCTTTGTAGCTCATAATAAATTCTAAATTGTTCCGTCTAGCAAAGAACTATTTGTGTTGTTGTAATTACATCCAGTGCTTCATCAATGCCATGCCATGCCATGTATTTGTTAATAAAGAAATACACCTTTTAATACCATATAACCTGCATATCCTTTCAAAGGGTTTTCTGGATATATATGTATATTATATTAATTCATTATTCAAATAATGTGTTTATGTTTTTGTTCTTTGGGTGAATTACCTCTTAACTCCTTTTTTTTTTTTTTTTATTGTGTTGCACACAGATTCCATTTTGTGTGGTTTATGGATGGTTCTTAGGGCATCCTATGGACTTAAATTTTCAACTTTTTGAGACAACCACTCTTTTCATGACAATTTTAGTTGTAGCCTTCATGCTGCAGGTTTGTCCATTGACGAAGATATATTTTCCTTATTTTCCATTACTGCCCTTTCTTTTGTTTATTTATTTATTTATTTTTTCTTTTTAATTGCGATAAAGTTTCTATTTAATTTTAAATAATTTTAAGTAAAGAATAATTTTCCAATATCATTTTTCTGAAGCATTTGAATGCCTCATCTTTTGCATGGTTCATTCTATAGTCATTCTTTATTGTGCTTGCAGGAGGGGACTTCTAATTACTTCAAGGGACTAATGCTCCTCCTCTACTATATGATAGTTGCTGCAAGTTTCTTTGTACATAAGAAGGAGTTTTTATGTGCATTAGGGCCGAGCTAGGCCAAGGTGTCATGATGGGCCGTTCTATGGGCCGCGGTGAAAAGGGCCTAGTAAAGAGGACTTTTGTAGTTAGCTCAGTCCAAGAATGGTTACAGTTACCACGGTCGGAGTGGTGATAATTAGCTCGGTCATAATATTCGATGCCAGGGTATTTGGGCTTCCTGAGGAGGACCTTGCTCTTGTTAGCTCGGTCGAAGTTTGGCATAGTTAGCTCGGTTTCAACAGGCCAAAACCGAGGTACAAGTGGAAGGCGAGCCAAGCTATGTGTTGCATGTGAAGACGTTGGATTAAGTATGACAAAGGGCTAATGTTAGCTCGGTTGTACTGTCATCCAACGGAGGTAAAACCATCTCACTTGGTTTAAGCAGTGAGGGGGATGTTGAAGGATCATCATTATCTTTCAGGAGTGTGATTCCTAGAAGGACTCTAAGCGGAGGAATAAGAGTCCTACTAAGATTGTGCCATGCGGAACCTATAAAAAGCTCACAACATAACCTATGTAGAGGTAACACAACTTTGATTCCCGAATACACAGAACTTTTGTCTATTTGTCTATTTTGTTGACTTAGGCATCGGAGAGGTATCCGGCACACACCCGCTGGCTAGCTCACGTTTGTGTTTTCAGGGGATAAAGCGACGACGTTTGGAGGAGCTCAGACTTGATCAACAGGATTATATGAGAAGATTATTTCGTGCTCGTACAGTACATATAGATCCCGAATCCATACATGAGTTTTTGCCCCTTTTCCCTGTCCAGTGGACAAATAAGAGCGTAAAAAGTTTGTTGAATTCAGACATTTTAAACTTTTGGCTTTTATAGTTTTTTTAGTTTTATTTTTATTATAGCTTTGATTGCCTGCATTTATGTGTTTTACTTTTCAAGCTTGTGAAAATTTTTGGAATATTATCCACTTTGCTTTTTATCGCTCATTTCATGGAATCCCCTTAGAGGAATATCCAATTATTGAAATCCCCTTAGAGGAATAGCCAATTATTGAAATCCCCTTGTTTCCATTAATAAACAGTAACGCTCCAAATTTCTAGCCCAAATGATAAGACAACAATCATGGCTCTTTCAAGGAAAATCGAATATAAGTCTCCAAATTTACATTACATGATACAATAGTTCTTTATGCAACAATATATTAATCCAACAACAAGTAAATAAACAAATAAATATCCCCACGGGTTTACAAGTTTCCAAGGCTTAAGCCTGGTTACACAAAACGGTTCTTCAAACCCACACAAACACAGCCCTTGACTTACACACAGAGTCACAGCAAAATGAGAGCATTGTACTTCCAACACACATACTTCCACGCCCCTAATTGGATGGGATCACCATATCTTTTTCTACACAAAAATTCCATAGGGTGAGCATAAACCCAGTAGAAAATTCTTAACAAAGTATATACATTTTATACAAGTCTCAAGAGATGAAATGCACATGCCATGCTATGTCCTTTTTGAAGATAAATCACATTTTCATCTTTTGAAAACCATCATGCTCAATGATATCGTGCAATTTCAATTGTTCAAAATTTAACAATTTATTTCAAGGGCAGTAAATACGACTCCAGTAATCCCTAGGTCGGTGTCTGCAAGTAGACTATACAAGTACTACCAAATTGTCATTTTTACCGGTATTGACCGGAAGGCTCGACACCTATCTGTGCAGGTTTTCAGTCTTTCACCCCGGACTCTCAGGCCAACTTATTCAATATCATCTATACCACCTATCAAGACTTACCAACGTATTTACCCCAAAACCATTTCATAAAAACTTGTTTCTTAACATTCTTTTCTCAATGCAAGTTTTCAAATCAACTTTCAAAGTTTAATGTAATCAAATGAATTGATATGCCAATTTCACAACATAAATATAAATACTTTTATTCCAATTCATCATCCAAGGAATAGCACAATTTCCTCTTCTCAAGTATCCTCGACAATTAGTTATTTCAAGATTATTTCAATGTTTTGAACAATAATTTCCAAAATGAACAACAATTCTCATATTCCCTGAAATTAATCATTTATATAAATATAAATAAGAAATTTTCCAAACATCCATTTATTTTGACACACAAAATAAATATAACAATATCATTCATGAATTTTCAGTCTCCTTTAAAGAAAAAAATCCCCAAATTTTAGGTTTTCTCACCAAAACTATATAACTCAAATCTTTTAAAAAAAAAACTTTTCAAAATCATTTTTTCTTCAATCAACGAAGATTAAAACCCATAAGATCATTTTAAAGAACAAAAGACAAACCTACTTTCAAAATCGCTCAACTTCTTGAATCAACAATCAATTTTCAAAGCTATCGAAAGATGATTTCAAAAATCATATAGATCTTGTAAATATATATATATATAACTCTAAGAAAATCCCTACCTCAAGTTTTGAAGAAGAAATGAGATAAAACCCCCAAAATCAACGATGTCAAAACTCGATCTTCACCGCACACAACGAAGCCCTCGAGAAGTTAACCAACTTTGATGAAGAACCTATGGAAGAACTCTAATGAATCTTGAGAAATCAAGGTTTTGATCCAATTTGGCGTAGGGAAATGTAGAGAAAAGGGAGAGGAAAGAGTTTTTAGAGAAAGAGAGATATACAAAAGTGATCTGAAATATCAGATTCACAAACTGATATAACATAGTCCGCTCAAGCGTGAAAAGCTCTGCTTGAGCGTTAAATACACTTTTCTAGTACTTTTGCAGACAGGTCAAACTTCTGAAACCAAACATTCTCCGCTCGAGGGCATAAACGACCGCTCAAGCGGACAAGCAACTTCTAATGCATTTTGCATTTTTGCTTCGAAGCCGCTGCCCCTCAACCCCACCAAGGCGCTGCCCTAGGACCAGCTAAGGGACGTTACCCCTTGGACCCCCGTGAGCTGACCGGGCAGCTCGATCATCACCAGAGCGCTACCCTTGGACCCCTGCGAGCTGACCGGGCAGCTCAATCCCCGACATACTCAGTGAAGTGGCAAAACTAGGATCGCTACAACCTTTCCCCTTTAAAGAATTTCGTCCCCGAAATTTCAAATCAAACTACCCAAACAAAGGGTTTCTAGCGATCAAAACCACGCTATTTCATTTTCAAATCACAATGTTAACTCTCAACCAAATTCCACCATTTCCACCATGGTTATCTCATTAACAACAACCTCCCAAATATGCATAAACATGAAATTTCTCAAAAAGTAATGGCAACTCTAAACAACCTTATGCTTAAAACAACAACGCACATATCAACATGTGGTTAACAACTTTAAATACGTTTCCCTCAACACTAGGGAATATTACAAAAAAAAAAAAAAAAACAACTTAAGTATTTCAAATAAATCCGGATATTTGGAGCGGACTTCCGCCTCCCGTTCCCACGTCACTTCTTCGACCCCATGGTGTCTCCACAACACCTTTACCAATGGTATAGTTTTGCCCCATAGCACTTGCTCCCGGGTATCTAATATTTGAACCAGTTGTTCTTCGTAAGAGGCATCCTCATCTATCTCCAAGTCAACCTAATCAAGCACATGAAAAGGTCGGGTTCATACTTCCTAAGCATAGCTACATGAAATACGTTGTGAACTCCCGAAAGTTGTGGCGGTAAAGCTAACCAGTATGCCACTTCCCTAATTTGCTCTAAGATCTCAAAAGGCCCAATGAACCTTGGAGATAATTTACCACTCTTATCAAATCTCATCAAACCCCGCCTTGGTGAGATTTTTAGAAACACATGGTCATCAACTTCAAAAGATAAAGGTTGTCTCCTCTTATCGACATAACTCTTTTGTCGACTTTGGGCCGTAGCTAACCTCGATCCCCGCCAGGGCACTGCCCTTGGACCCGCCAAGGGGCGCTGGCCCCTGGACCTTCGCGAGCTGACCGGGCAGCTCAATCCCTGACATGCTCAGCGAATTGGCAAAACTGGGATCGCTACATAAACTACCTCCAGATGACTTTTTTCATTCACATCTATACTTTGAATTTGAGGTTCTTCCATTAATTTTTTACTTGTGATGTTTGAAAGTACGATACACTTAACATGTCATCTTTTAGGGGATAAGCCCAAAACATAGATGAGAAAGTGCAGAGAATTTATGAAGTCCAACTGAAGCACAAAGTCCATTCGATGCTAATAAGAGATTGCTTATGCAAGAGATGAGCCCTTCAAATACTTGATGAATTTGTTAAAATTAATGCCATATTTACATTAGCTACATTGGATACATTGGGTTCATGCATTCTTTGTATTCATGTATTTTTATATTCATGTGTTTTATATTTCTTAGGTTTTGTCATGACCCAAACTCGCCCCTAAGGGTTTAGCATCGTAACCGGCCAGTAATCCGCGATTACCAAAGGCCTGCTAAACAGTGATGACAATAATACAGTGTAAAAGGGGCTGGCAAAAGCCAATCAGTAATAAAAAGATGTCCAATGAGTTATGAAAACCTGAATAGAAAGAGCTTTTATGGACAACCACATTCATGGCCATATACACATATATACATATCCAAAACACTTAAACACAGTAACATATAGGTTATGGACCTAATCCCTTCACCGTAACTGTACAATCAAGTTTTAAACATTCATTACATTAACAGAGACAAAAAGGGGAAATCTGAAACCCCCAAAATAGCCTTGACTCGTGCAGACTCGGAACCTCTATGTGAGGCACAATGGCTGGCTTGACAAAATAGGAGTTTAAGCTGGTGCCTCTAGCTTTGGTCTGGTGCTTGGCCACCTATATACATATATAAATTGTGAGCTAAAGCCCAGTAAATAACAAATGAGTAAAGAGGTTGAGAATGATGTCCTTACAGTATTTGAAACAATTGATTAGCATTAGAACATTTTCAATCAATATCATTGTCAATTAATCATTCAATTCAATCCACCGTATTCATTAAGTCATACGTGGTACATCCAATAGTAACAATACACTAGGTCTTAAAAGACCAAACAATCGATTGATGGCCATCATACAATAACAATAGTTCCAAGATTTGGAACTAACAGAGATCTCTATAACAATAACGATGTCAATAACAATAACAATCACAATACGCTATGGATGCCACGAATACAATTCAAAATAGGATCATCATTCAATCAATAAAAAGTATCATTTTAGAAAGCAATATGATTTATCAATCTGAAAATAAATACGATTGAACATATCTTTACAATATTGTTACTCACAGATAATAAGGCTGTAAGTAGGCCATTTATCTCCCTTGGTGCCAGACCTACACAGTTATAGAACGAGCGTACACTAGATCACACACCCAGAATTAATAACTTAGCCCTCTCTTGTTTTGGTGTGATTCTATATCAATATCCTCAATTAAGATGTCTTAAACATGGCTTAGGAATGCCTAAGATGGGATGAGGATGCAAAAATGTACTTTAAAACACTTTTCAAAACTTACTGAAAACAGGGGTCTCGCTCGAGCGTGGCTTTCTTCGCTCGAGCAGACATGCAAAATATAACTGCTCGCTCGAGTGATCTGCAAAAATGTGAAAAGTACTGG
Source organism: Camellia granthamiana (assembly GCA_036172215.1). Classification (NCBI taxonomy): domain Eukaryota; kingdom Viridiplantae; phylum Streptophyta; class Magnoliopsida; order Ericales; family Theaceae; genus Camellia; species Camellia granthamiana. The sequence continues at coordinate 30,979,568 of CM069911.1, read as the reverse complement.
TTGCTGAAATTCTCCGCTCGATGCTCGCTTAATGCTCGCTCGAGCGTGAGACACAGTTCTTCGCTCGAGCATAGGTCTCATCGCTCGAGCGTGCGTCTGCACACGCAAAAACCTGATAGCTTGCAATTTACGCTCGAGCCAGCATTCATTTGCTCGAACGGAAGTCTGAAAACAAAGGTGGTCGCTCGAGCGTGGAATCCTTCACTCGAACGAGGAAGCCAAATTCTGGGTTTTCCAAATTTGCTTCCAAGCCTCAAACCAAGAATCAAACATGCCAAAACTCATCTTTTTGGGCCAAATTTCTGGAAAACACTTAGAAATTCATAATACAACATGTTTTGAAGATCATTTTATAAAATCAAAGCCCAAAAGTGTGCCAATTGAACACAAATTTTAATGTAACTTTTATGAACAATACAAGAACATAGCATGCATGAAGTTTCTTGATCTTGCTTCTCAAACCATGATCATATGCAACATTCAACTCAAAACATGGTGAATTCTTGGCTTTTAACTATGATAAGAACATGCATGTGAGAATTTCATAAAAATAAACTTCAAACTCCATGGTATGGACATGCATGCATGAATTAACTTATCTTCCTTAAATTCTAGCTCAATTCTCCCATTAATTCACCTATTTAATTCATATACAAGTCCTAGATGGCTCAATAACAAGATTAAAAGGTTGAGCTCTTACCTAGGCTTCTCAATCAAACTTCAGCTAAGCCAAATCCTTGAGCAATGTAGACAAGTCTTCAAAATTTTCTTCAATTCTTCTAAATTTCGAGCAAAAACTCTTGTTGAATTCAATTTCCCTCAAGTCTCTCCCTTTCCTACGTGTGTGTACAAGAAGGAGGCCAAAGATGATGTGTCAAACATATATGAAGTGTAATAAGTGTTGTTCTTGTACTAATCCACTCAATGGCAAAAATGTAGATAACCTATATTCAATTAATTTAGCATTATTTATTCTAATTTAATCATTCCAAATTGAATTTTAATTAAACCTACCATAAAATTCTATAATTCCTAATTAGCATATAAATCAAGTCAATTTCCGAATCGGTTGCCGATAACGCTTTCAATTCGCAATTTGAAGTCAAAACATGAACAGATCGTTTTGTAACAGACAGATAGAAATGCAATTCAGACAACACACTCACATAATCAATTTAGGATTTCATCTTAATCAATTACTTATCATGCTTAATCAAGAGTTAACGCTAATCAGAGGTGAGGGTTGTCACAGGTTTAGTGTCTAGATTATATTCATGTACCTAGTTAGTCGTAAGGTTGTTCATTGAACATATGTATAACTTTCTCTATATAAAAGGATATAAACCTATGGGCAAAGAGTAGAATATCTAAGAGAAAAAATTCAAGATCAATACAAGTTAAATTCATTCTAGTGAGAGTTTTATCAAAAGCTAACAGAAGTGGTTTCAGAGTGGTTGGGTCAAGAACAAGCTGGGCGTAGGGATTGGTTATGGGAAAACAAGCCCCAGAGAAGAACAAGTCGACGTCCATGGCGAATTCCAACAACCAAAATGTATCTACTCCTATCTTTAATGGTGAAAATTTTGATTTTTGGTATGTGAAAATGAGAACTATTTTTGTCTATACGGATCTTTGGGATCTTGTTGAGAATGGGTTTGAGGAACCTGAAGATGAAGGAGCTTTGACAAATCCCCAAAAGAACCTATTGAAAGAGCAAAGGAAGAAGGATTCAAAGGCTCTCTCTTTGATTCAACAAGGAGTTTTAAAAGCAATCTTTTCAAGAATTATCAATGCTACAAAAGCAAAGGAGGCATGGGATATTCTTCAAAAAGAGTGTAGAGGCAACTTGAAGGTAAGAACCATCAAACTTCAATCACTGAAAAGAGATTTTGAAAATTTAAAGATAAAGGATATGGAATTATTGAAGGATTATTTTTCTGGAGTTATGCAACTTGCGAACCAAATGAAAATTCATGGTGATAATATTTCTAATCAAAGAGTTGTTGAGAAAATTTTGTTAAGTTTGCCGGAGAAATACAATCCTATTGTTGCTATCATTGAAGAAACTAAAGATCTTGCTGATTTGAGTATTGAAGAATTGATGGATTCAATTAAAACATTTGAGCAAAGGTTGAGTAGGCAATCTGAAAAGTCAATTGAAAGTGCCTTTCAATCCAATCTCAATGTTAGTACTTCTAATTCCCAAGGAAGAGGAAGAGGAAGAGGAAGAAATGCAAACGGAAGAGTAAGAAATACAAGAGGAAGAGGAAGGTCTAATTTTCAAAAAAAAGGAAAATGAAGAGTCCACTCAACAAAAGTGTGGAATTTGCAATCGAAGCAATCATGTTGATAAAGATTGTTAGTTTCGAGGAAAGCCAAAATGTTGCAATTACAACAAATTTGGGCATATCAAGAAGGATTGCCAAGTCAAGAGCACTCAACAAGCTAATTTTTTCGAGGAGCAAGAAAGTGAAGCACATGTTCTATGCTTGTCACAAGGCATCAGATCAAAACAAGGATGTATGGTTTCTCAGTAGCGGATGTAGCAATCACATGACAGGAGATGAGAGCATTTTTTGTGAAAATTGATGATTTCTCCAGTTCTCAAGTAAAAATGGAGAATGGTGCCTTAGTCCAAACAAAAGGAAAAGGTACTATTGTTATAAAAACCAAGATGGGTATAAGATTCATTTATGATGTTCTCGTAGTTCCAGACTTGGAGCAAAATTTGGCAAGTGTTGGACAACTTATGGAGAATGGATACCTTGTTCACTTTGAAAAAGATTTTTGCAAAATTTTAGACAAAAAATGGAGAAGGCACGTTGTAGCAAAAATCAAGATGGAGAAGAATAGAAGTTTTCCTCTCATTTTCCGATATAGCAAAAATGCAGCTTTGAAGATGAATGTGTTTGACATTTCATGGCTTTGGCATAGAAGATTTGGGCACTTGAATTTTCAAAGCTTAAGGCATCTACAACAAAAGAATATGGTTTTTGGGTTGCCAACCATTCATGAAGTGCAACATATTTGTGAAGGTTGTGCACTTGGAAAGCATCATCGGGAGTCATTTCCAAAGGAGAAAGCATGGAGAGCTAAAGCACCATTGGAGCTTGTCCATACCGATCTGTGCGGACCTATGGATACACCAACTCATGGAGGTAACAAGTACTTCATTATTTTTATTGATGATTTTACTAGGATGACTTGGGTATATTCCATGAGACAAAAGAGTGAAGTTTTCTCTATCTTCAAGAAATTTCAAAATCTTGTTGAAAGACGAAAAGGTTATTTGATGAAAGCATTGAGAAGTGATAGAGGCAGAGAATACAACTCAAATGAGTTTATGAAATTTTGTGAAGATATTGGTATGGAAAGGCAATTGACCATTGGGTACACTTCACAAAAAAATGGTATAGCGGAAAGGAAGAATAGAACCATAGAGGAGATGTCCAAGTCTATGCTACATGAGAAGGGGCCACCCAAAACTTTTTGGGGTGAGGCCATGTATACAGCAGTTTACTTAATGAATAGACGTCTTACAAAAGCTCTTAAAGACAAAACTCCATTTGAAGCTTGGACTGGAAGGAAACCATCAGTGAATCACTTGAAGGTGTTTGGTTGCATTTGTTATGCTCATGTTCCAAAAGAAGTGAGACACAAGCTTGATGAAAATAGTAAGAAATGCATCTTTGTGGGTTATAGCTCAAAATCCAAAGGCTATAGACTCTTCAGTTTGGATCAAAAGAAGGTGATTATTTATAGAGATGTTCTCTTTGATGAGAAGGCGTTTTTTGATTCGAAGGAAAAGAAAGTCCAAGATCAAAGCATTGCTTTCAATGAAGAATCAGAAAGTCCACAAGTTGAAGATGTTGCAACGCTTGGATCTCCACAAAGATTGTCACCAATTGCTAGTTCACAATTTTCTCCAAGTTCAAGTTCTTCATCTCCAAGTTCAACTCCAAGAAATATAAGGAGTCTTAGTGATGTGTATGCAAAATGCAATTTATACATTGTTGAACCTGAAAATTTTGAAGAGGCAATTAAAGATGAAGCATGGAAGAAAGCAATGGAAGATGAAATTCATGTGATTGAGAAGAACAAGACTTGGGAACTAGTGGAGAAACAGAAAGGAAAAAAAATAATTGGTGTGAAGTGGATTTTCAAAACAAAGTTCAATCCGGATGGCTCTATTCAAAATAACAAAACAATAACGATCCCGGTTTTCCCCTGTCTTTTACTATATTCCAGACTCGAGTTCCGTGGTTGTATGTTGTTGTTTGTATCTCGTTTCCATCCTTTGAGTCTTTGTATTTGAGTTTTGGGATGTGTTGGGTGAGTTTGGAACAGGTTGGTTGTGAGTTAGAACAAATGGTTGCTGCCCAAGATTTGGTTTCTTCGCTTGAGTGAGGCTTTTTGCGCTTGAGCGAGGCCTGGGTATTTGCTTCTTCGCTCGAGCGAGAGTTCTTGCGCTCGAGCGAGGATTGAGGGTCTTCAGGTTTCTTTTCAGATGCAGCTTCTACTCGAGCGAGCCTTCTTGCGCTCAAGCGAGCTTGGTCTGGTGTGCCTCTTCACTCGAGCGAGCACTCTTGCGCTCGAGCGTGGGTCTACGTCTCTTTTGGACCTGAAGGTTGGTATTCTTCACTCGAGCGAGCTTTCTTGCTCTCGAGCGAGCGAGCTCTATGTTTTGTGTTCCTTCGCTCGAGCGAGGACTCTTGCGCTCGAGCGTGCGTCTGGGTTGCAGATTTGAAGCTTCGCATTATTCGCTCGAGCGACGCTTCTTGCGCTCGAGCGAGGTTCTTTTGTGTCTGGTCGCTCGAGCGACCAATCTTTCGCTCAAGTGAGCCCTGTATATATCAGCTTGCAGCAGCGAGTTTACACTTCACCTTTTCATCTCCTTTTCACTCCAAACCCTAAAATCGGCAGCCTCTCTCTCTAAACATACTCTCTCTCTACAAATACTCCATGTTCTAGGGGTTTTCTACCCTAGTCCCTTTGTAAGAAAGTTAGAGCTTGGCTTGGGCTTCCCGTTGATCTGAAAATTTGTGGATTTGGAGCATCTTGGGTTTCACTCTTCTTCTCCTTTGAGCTTCTTCATTTAAGGTAGGGATAATCTACTCATCTTTATGAGCTTTAACATAAATGTTAGTTATTTTGTATAAATGGTGTGAATTTGGAAATTTAGAAAGTTAGGGTTTGAGATTTGTAATATTTAAAAGAGGGGATTTGTGTTTTTAAGCTCGATGTGCATATAAGGTCTTGAAAATGGGGTTTGTCAGTTTAATTGGTGAAATTTGGTATCATGATCAAGGTTTGAGAAAATGGAAAAAATGCCCTAATTGAATTTAAATAATTAATTTGTATAATTAATTTGGTAATTGTGGGAATATGAAATTGATTTGAAAATTATGAAATTGGATGGAATTGGGACTAATTGGTGTAGTTGGATTGATGAATCACCCACCGGTGGAAAATGTAATAAATTATCTGTTTGATAGATTTATTTTTCTGTTTAGAAATAACTGTTTTGGGCTTTCGGTGGAGGATAGTTTTGATTGTTGTAGACAATGCATGATGATTAGGAAAATTGAAGCTAATCAATTGGATTGTGTCATTGAATGTGACTGTGGAATTAACACATTGAATATGTGAATTGTTGCATCATTGGATATGACTATGTGTTTAAATACATTGTATATGTATGTTACGTGGGAAGAGATAGGGGATGGACTCCATTTGTTTGGGAGGAGATAGGGGATGGACTCCATTAATAACTAAGTTGGCCGGAGTGTCTAGGGTGAAAGTCCCGAAATCTTTTATATATTTGGGTGCCGGTTCCCTCGGACGTAATTCCATAAAATGGCAAGAAAATGGAAGAGTTGAATGTTGTTGATTAATGAAGTGTTAAAATATGAGTGGTAGTCTCATTTTGAATTGTTTGAATAAAATTGAGTAATGCAAGTAGATTGGTTATGGAAGGAATGTAAGTTGGCTTATAAAGGTTAAACATTTATCAAATTCTAATGTCTTAATTAATTCTCATATAATGTTTAGAGTATTTCTATTGGGCTTTGGCTCACCCTTCTTGGAACACCATTTTTCAGGTACAGGGGACATGCTGCCTCCAAGGTCTTAGCTTGGGAGGTTTAGGAGTTGAAGACTCCCTTTTGACTTTTGTTTTAAATGCTACATGTATATTCAAGCCAAGGGCTTTACTTGTAAAGAGTTAGAACTCTTCTTTTAAGTAACCAAGTAACAATTTGGAAAGGTGTAAGCCTGCTGGGCATTTTATCATTTTTGTAAACATTTGAAACTTCTATGAAATACCATTTTGTAATATTAACTTTGATGAATGGAAATGTGACTTATTTACCATATTTGTAGAAATGTTAAATGATAGGTTTATGTAATATTTTGAGGGCGTTACAGCAAGACTTGTGGTGAAAGGGTGTTCACAACAACTCGGAATTGATTTCTAAGAAACTTTTGCTCCTGTGGCTCGACTTGAAACAATTAGAGCTATCATTGCTTTGGCAGCTCAAAAAGGTTGGTTCTTGCACCAACTTGATGTAAAATTAGCATTTTTGAATGGAAAATTAGAAGAAGAGGTGTATGTTGATCAACCTCAAAGCTTTGTTGTCAAAGGTAAAGAAGATAAAGTGTACAAGTTAAAGAAGGCTTTATATGGCCTAAGGCAAGCACCCAGGGCATGGTATAATGAAATTGATGCTTACTTCAATGAAAAGGGTTTTCAAAGAAGCAAAAGTGAGCCAACTCTGTACATCAAGAGACAAGGTACAACCGGTATTCTCATTGTTTCACTTTATGTTGATGATTTGGTTTTTACCGATAGTGATGAAAAATTGATTGAAGATTTTAAAAGGAAAATGATAAAGAAATATGAAATGAGTGATTTGGGGCTATTGCATCATTTTTTAGGCATTGAAATCTACCAAAACAATGGTAGTGTTTTTATTTGCCAAAATAAGTATGCTCAAACACTTCTTGAGAAATTCAAAATGAAGAATTGCAAATCAGTTGCTACTCTCTTGATTGTGAATGAAAAGTTGTTAAAAGAAGATGGAAGCAAAGAAGCTGAAGCATCTTGTTATACAAGTTTGGTTGGAAGTTTGTTGTACTTGACTGCTACAAGGCCAGACATCATGTATGCTACAAGTTTATTGTCTCGATTTATTCACAGTCCAAGCCAAATTCATTTTGGGGTTGCAAAAAAAGTGTTGAGATACATTCAAGGTACACTTGACTATGGAGTTTTTTATAAGAAATTTGTTGATGCAAAGTTACGTGGATTTTGTGATAGTGATTGGGCCGGATGTATTGATGATATGAGAAGCACTTTTGAATACATTTTCTCTTGGATCGAGTGCAATTTCATGGTCATCCAAGAAACAACAAACTGTGGCACAATCATCCACTGAGGCCGAATATATTTCAGCATCATTGGCAACTACATAAGAAATTTGGCTAAGAAGAATTTTGGATGATTTTGGTGAGAAGCAAGGTGAAGCTACTCCAATTATGTGTGATAACAAGTCTTCTATTGCTATGACGAAGAATCCTGTCTATCATTCTCGTACCAAACACATTGCTATCAAATATCATTTCATTAGAGAAGCTATGAAAGATGATGAGATTCAAATCAAGTATTGGAAGACTGAAGATCAAGTTACGGACATCTTCACCAAAGCTCTACCAAGGGACAAGTTTAAATTTTTTAGAGAATTATTGGGTATCACACAATATGGCATTAAGGGGGGAGGGGGGGGTTTTAAAATTAATTACATATTTACATTAGCTACGTTGGATACATTGGGTTCATGCATTCTTTGTATTCATGTATTTTTATATTCATGTGTTTTATATTCATTAGGTTCATTGTCTAAATTATATTCATGTACCTAGTTAGTTATAAAGTTGTTCATTGAACTTATGTATAACTTTCTTTATATAAAAGGATGTAAGCCTATGGGTAAAAAGTTGAATATATAAGTGAAAAAATTCAAGATCAATACAAGTCAAATTCTATACAGAATAATAGTTCATTCTAGAGAGAGTTTTATCAAAAGCTAACAGAATTGAGGGCCTCTGGTATTTCACTATATAGTTTCAGAAATCGATCCACGCCTTTTGTCAGTCTGACTTCTATGAAGGCATTGTCAATGCAAGTTTTTGTTAAGGCAGCCAGCGGTCGGTTTTGTGGCCAGAACAAAGATGGTTGTATATAGTTGATAGTGTTCATATTCGATTTAGGGGTAAGTAGTGAAAGTCAATGATACATAAAGAAAATGCAACACACATTCACTTCTCTTGTCAACACTAGTCTTATACCATAGGTGCAAGTATGCCATTCCATCATGTCAGGTATGCTTCTTTTTTTTCACCTTTCTATATTGAGTTTTGCTTCCTAGTCTGTTTTTCTCTTTATATCTATACTATTATATAAAGTAAAAGAATGCAGGTTTGTGTGAACATGAAAATGAAATTGTGACACTATTAAAAAATAAATAAATTCCATTTATAACTATTAAAAAATAAATAAATTCCTTGATATTGTGGATGGTGGCAGCGGTGGTGGTGGTACTGCAACAGATGAAGCTACTACCTTCTTTCTCTGCATGGTTATTATGTTGGTGTCGATCATATCCGAGAGGGAAGATTTCCATCAGATAGTACGGCCGAGCAGAAGTAACGTCCAGCGTTACAGACTACGCGGCGCCGAGCAGATTGGACGGTTGAAACGGCCGAGTGGTCTGGCTTGCGTGGGCGACGATTTCAACCGGTAACCTCCTGAGGGCCGAGCTGGAGGGCGCTCGTGTAGGGCGAAGTTCGCAATGGAGATTGCAACCGAGCTGAAGGATTGACCGGGTTACGTAGAGGGGGCGGCCAGGCCGGCATGCCTCCGGCCATCCAGCCAAGGCGAAGCGGATGCTGGAGACCGAGATTGGAGATGAAACGGTTGGAGGCCGGCATGCCTCGCAATCGGACGGTCACGAGGAACCGATCAAGGATAGCTCGGCGAAGGTGGTTAAGCACTCGCCTGGTCCCAAGTTACAGGCCGGCGGTACGAAGCACGGTTAAGTGATGGCAAGTCTCCCAAGGGTTAGGCCGGTCATGGTACCCCGGTTAAGGGTGCCACCTGGGCCAATGGTGTGAAGGAGAGGACATCTGCTCCACGAACGCCTCAATACCGTTAGACAGTTCTGTGTGTACTGGTGGAAGGACAAAACCTTTACACGCGTAAGGTGGTGAGAGGCGCGCACTGCCACCTGTCCAGGGAAGGACAACAAAGGTAGTGCGCGCATGACCTTGAGGCTGCATGGCCAGCCTAGAAATAGGGGAAGGAACGAACGTTGGAGGTATGCGAACTCACTCTCTCAAACACTCTCTCCTCGTTGTCTTCTTCCTCAGTGAACTGACTTGAGCGTCGGAGGGTCTTTCCGGCACACCACCGCCGGGCAGCTCACCGTTTCTGTGTTGCAGAGATAGACGCCGTTGACGGAAGCTTGACATTCAAGGCGTACGGAGAGCAAAGGATATTTCACCCCCGTACAATTGGCGCCGTCTGTGGGAAGTCTTTGATACTCAACCCTTGTTTTGTAAGCTTCTTCGACCATTTCCATGGCCAACAACGACGAAGTTCCGCTGTCCGTCGTCGATGGTGTCACTCCAGAGTATGTGCGAAGGAGAGAAGGGCCCCCTAATGTTCCAACCATGGCGGGCCTAGAAACCTCTTCGCGAGGAGCGCGCGACAAGCGTGGGAGGAGTTCAGATCGTTCTTAGAGTCCAGAGGGCCGCCGGCGCCGGGGGGAGTCCCGTGAGGAGCGCCTGGAGCACAAACTCAAGGATGAAAAAGCCCTCATTTGTAGGATGGCGACGGAGATGGAGCTTCTGAAGCGCCAAGTGAGGGGGAAAGGTGTTGCTGGAGAGGGCAACCTCAGTGAGCGCACCCCCTCCCCTCGCTCTAACAGTCGTCACCAGAGGAGGACACATTCAATCTCCATCACCAGGAACTATGGGGTTGGAGATTCCGACCAGCGAGAGGGCAGATCCATTACTCGCGACAGCACTTATCGCCCCTCACGCCCATCGTCAACGTCGCGATACTCTGCCTCCTCCCGTTCTAGGGATCTCAGGGACGTGCTGGAGGAGAGAGCGCGCCGTCGGGAGGCTCAGAGGGTGCCGGCGCTCCAGAGGTTGAGTACCCCAGTTCATTGCAGTGAAGAAGTGGTGATGCCGACACCCAGAAACATAGCCCCAGCACTGGTGGACAAAGAGCTAGCGAGGCTTACAGCCACGCCATTGTCTCCAGAGATTGAGAGCACCCCACTCCCTGCCGGATTCCACCAGCCAAAATTCACCTTGTACGACGGCAAGACGGATCCGTACATGCATGTGAGTCATTACCGGCAAGTAATGGTTGGCCACCGACGGAACGATGCCTTGATGTGCCTCATATTCCCAGCAAGCTTGGGCGAGCTGGGCTTGAAGTGGTTCGAAAGGCTCCCGGAGGGGAGTATCGAGGGGTGGCAGCAACTAGCGGAAGCCTTCGTCACCAGATTCAAGACTAACACTCGAACGCCGAAGGAGGTAGACCATCTCCTGGGCGTCAAGATGGAGTCTGGGAGCTCACTGAAGGCATACAATGCGAAGTATTGGGAAACTTACAACGAAATTCTCGACTGCCCTACCAATCTGGCAATCACTCAATACAAGAGGGGTCTCCCAGTCGGACATAGGCTACGAGATTCACTCACGATGCATCAGTCCACTACCATGGAATCTTTGATGCAGCGGATCAACGAACACATTCGTGTGGAAGATGATGCCGCCTCTGCGACCGAGAAGGATAATCCGGTCGTGGTAGACAGAAGGGTAGCGGGGAAAGTTCACTCGGTCGGGCAGGAGGAAAACCGCCCTAGTGACCGATCAAAAGATCAGCGTCGAGGGACCGGCCAAAATGACAGAAACAAAGGCCGCAGAAACGAACGGGCTGATGCACCTCGCGACGCGGCGGAGGATGCCAAGAGAAAACTGAAGGCGCGGACAGGGATTACCACGGTCTTCAAGATTCCCATCTACCGCATTTTGAGCGAGATCCGAGGAGAGCCTTTTGTCCGTTGGCCGGCCAAGCTGGAGAGCGCGCAGCGGGGCTTCAATCCAAAGTATCGCTGCACCTTCCATGAAGAACGGGGGCACCGGATAGAAGATTGCTTACCGCTCAAACAGCATTTGGAGGAGTTGGTGGCGGCGGGACATCTTGACCAATATATTGATGGGGGAGTCAAGGCCGCGCCAACCGGTCAAATCGAGCCAAACGGAATGGCCGCCCCAGAAGCGCCCCCACAGGGTGTGATCAACGTCATCCACGACATCATTGAACCAGCAAGGGTCTGCGAGCTGAGAGGGATGATCAAGAAGGCCGAGCACATGAGGGAAGTGCTCTCGGTCCAGCCCGCGGTAAAGAGGGGAAAAATCGAGGAGAAAGACGTCCTTTCGTTCTCTACCAAAGACCTGGAAAGGGTGCAGATGCCGCACAATGACGCTTTGGTGGTGACCCTTCGCGTCAAAGATTTCGATATCAAGAGAATATTGATCGACCAGGGGAGTTCGGTCGAAATAATGTATTATGACGCGTTCAAACAAATGAAGTTGGAGGACAAGGATTTGGCTCCTGCAACATCTCCTTTGGTCGGCTTCAATTCGCAACCAGAGTGGCCGATTGGAAAGATTATCTTGCCGGTCAAGGCGGGGTCGGTTGTGCCCAAGTAGAGTTCTGGGTGCTCAAAGTTCCATCAACTTACAATTTGATTCTGGGCAGAGGTTGGCTGCACGCCATGCAAGCGGTTGCTTCAACCTTCCATCAAGTCATGCGGTTTCCGGCATCCAACGGGCAAATAGAGGAAGTCTGGGGAGACCAGGTGATGGCCAAACAATGCTTCGTTGCGGTAAATGGCAGCCGAGCGGCCAAAGGGTTTGTCCAGATGATTGAGGGGCCCGAGGGAAAGGAGGTCCTTGAGGACGTGGGAAGGAAGGCCGAGGAAAAATCAGTCGAAGATTTGGTGGAAGTGCGCATCGACGAAAATGACCCAACCAAGTTCTTCCTCCTGGGATCGTCTTTGTCGAGCGCCGAACGGTCGGACTATGTCGATTTCTTGGTTTCCAACTTGGAGGCTTTTGCATGGACGCCTTACGATATGCCTGGCATCGATCCAAGCTTCATTTGCCACCAGCTGAATGTTTTTCCTAATGCACGGCCAGTCATACAGAGGACGCGCCGTTCGGCTTTGCACCATGCTGAAGTAGTGGCGGAGGAAGTGAAGAATTTGTTGGAAGCCGGAGCGATAGAGGAGGTGCAGTACCCTCGGTGGATATCTAATACGGTGGTGGTTCCTAAGAAGAACGGCAAGTGGCGAGTCTGCGTGGATTACAAGACTGTCAACCGCGCATGCCCAAAGGATAGCTTTCCTCTCCCTCGAATTGACCAGTTGGTGGATCTAACCGCTGGCCATCATAGGTTTAGCTTCCTGGATGCATATCGCGGTTATCATCAAATAGCCATGTACAAGCCGGACAGAGAGATTACGTCCTTCACCACCCCCAGGGGCTTATACTGTTACAAGGTCATGCCATTCGGACTAAAGAACGCTGGGGCAACCTTTCAGCGAATGGTGACAAAAATGTTCGCTCCTCTCTTGGGCCGAACTATGGAGGCCTATATTGACGATATGGTGGTGAAGAGTAAGGAGAAGTCCCAGCACCTCGCCGACCTAGCAGAAATGTTTGCCATACTCAAGCGCCACAAGCTTCGCCTGAATGCCTCTAAGTGCGCCTTTGGGGTTGGCACTGGGAAATTCCTAGGTTTTCTGGTCACAAACCGAGGAATTGAGGCCGACCCATCGCAAATCAAGGCAATACAAGAGTTGGAGCGCCCTAACTCCACGAAGGACGTGCAACATCTTGCCGGGATGGCAACCGCGCTGAACAGATTTATCAGCCGGTCTTCGGATCGTTGCAAGCCCTTCTTCAAAACTTTGAAATCCAAGTTCTTTTGGGATGAAGAGTGCGACCGTGCTCTGGCGGACTTGAAAGCGTATCTCTCTTCAGCACCTATTTTGGTTACGCCTCAGCCTGGCGAGGAGTTATGCCTCCACTTGGCGGTCTCTCAACATGCGGTGAGCGCTGTTCTAGTCCGTGCTGAGGGGATTCAACACTTGCCCATTTTCTATGTGAGCAAGACTCTGCTCCCGGCCGAAACGAGATATCTTCCCTTGGAAAAATTGGCGTTGGCTCTCATGATGGCGTCAAGAAAGCTGGCACACTACTTTCATGCCCATACAATAGTGGTGTTAATCGAGTTCCCGCTCAAGGTGCTCTTCGAAAAAGCGGACTTCACTGGGAGGATTCTGAAATGGGCCGTGGAATTGGGTCAATACGACATTAAGTTCTGACCGCGCACCGCAATTAAAGCCCAAGCCCTTGCAGACTTTGTGGCGGAATTTGCCCCAAGAACACATCCAGTCTGTCCGGTTGATTTGATTGATGCAGATTTAGCACAACCCAGGGTTCTGGCAACAGAAGTATGTGGTGGCTCGCGAGCGGGAGAGGAGCAAAGCTTGACTGAAATAGCAAAGGCCGACGACTCGTTGAAAGAAGAGCCCAGCAAAGACGTGCAAGGAGACCAGATTGAACCTATCAGAGACTTGGAATTGAGAAGCTCCCAAAATCCGTCCGATTGCTGGAAGCTGTTCATCGGCGAGATATGGAAGTTGTTTGTCAATGGGGCGTCCAATAGGCATGGGGCTGGGCTGGGAATTGTGCTGACTTCGCCAGATGGGCTAATTATTGAGCAAGCAGTTACGCTCGGCTTCCCAGCGTCCAACAATGAGGCAGAGTATGAAGCCCTCCTCGCCGGTCTAAGAAGCGCGCTGAGAATGAAGGTCACAGCCCTTATGGTGTTCAGTGACTCCAAACTGGTGGTCAATCAAGTCTCAGGGGAGTATGAGGCCAAAGATGAAAGAATGGCCAAGTATCAGGCGCTGGTGCGAGCGGAAGTCAAGAAGTTCGATGCCATCAGAGTCGAACAGATCAACCGCGAAGGAAACAGCACGGCCGATGAATTGGCCGGTCTTGCTTCCACTCAGACAACCTTTCCCAATCCCTTGATGATTGAATTTTTATCCCGGCCAAGCATTGATGAACCGGAAGCAACTGAGGTACTCTGCACCGATTTGGGACCTTCCTGGATGGACCCCATCGTCGCCTTTTTGAAAGATCGAACTCTACCAGAAGAAAAGAAGGCGGCCCACAAGATCCGGACAAAGTCAGAGCGGTTTTGGCTCTCACCTTCCGGCGCCTTGTACAAGAAATCTTTCACGGGGCCGTATTTAAAGTGTGTCCACCCCTCTAAGGTGGAAGCTTTCCTCTATGAGATCCATGAAGGCATCTGCGGCAGCCATACTGGGGGCAGATCTCTAGCCTACCGAGCAATCTCGCAGGGTTATTGGTGGCCATGCATGCAGGCGGACGCGCAAAAATACGTTCGCCGATGTGAAAAATGTCAGAAATTTGCTCACCAGATCCACCAGCCAGCAAGGGAGTTACTCTCGCTCACAAGTCCTTGGCCGTTCGCACTTTGGGGATTGGATATTGTTGGACCGCTCCTAGTTGCACCGGGCAATCGCAAGTTTTTCATCGCCGCCACTGATTATTTCACCAAATGGGTGGAGGCGGAGCCACTGGCAACCATTAAGGAGAAGGATGCTAAGAAATTTGTTTGGCAAAATGTGATCACTCGCTTCGGTATACCCAGGGCGCTCATCTCAGACAATGGTACTCAATTCGATGGCAAACTCTTTCGCGGATTTTGCGAAAAGTTAAAGATTGACTTCTACAATTCAACCCTGGCTTATCCTCAATTGAATGGTCAAGCAGAGGCCTCAAACAAGACCATCCTGGACGGGTTGAAGAAGCGGCTAGAGAAGGCAAAGGGGAAAGTGGGTTGAAGAGCTTCCTAATGTGCTATGGGCATACCGCACTACACCAAGACGGTCGACCAGGGAAACACCGTTCGCTTTGGCCTATGGTATGGAGGCCATCATCCCACTAGAAATTGGCATGCCAACCATCCGCTCAGAAAATTTCCAGCCAGACCTGAACAGTGAAGCCGTGGCACTAGAGCTGGACCTTGCTGAGGAAAGACGAGAGCGCGCATTGATCCATATAGCGGCCTATCAGCAGGAACTCTCTAAAAAATATAACAAGGCAGTGCATCCCAGGCTATTCAAGATTGGGGATTGGGTCCTAAGGAAGGTGCTTGGCAACACGGTGGTCCTTGGCGAAGGCAAACTCGGTGCAAATTGGGAAGGACCATACAAGGTGGTTGGTCTTGCTGGCAAGGGGGCATACCAACTGGAAGATTTAGATGGCAAGGCCGTCCCCAGACCCTGGAATGCGGCCAACCTTAAGGTCTTTTACTTTTGAAATGTAATCTGTTTATGTTGCTTAGGCTTTTCAGACCCCTAGCCCTTTGGCATTTGATGTAAGAGATGGCAATGTTTTTGTAATGAAAAATAGTCTCTTCTTGTTCTGTATTACGTTTGTCCAATAATATAACAAGACACAAAGGGCAGTTATGGGTGCCAGGAGCAAGAACCGGACTACATGTAACCGGACTGTTTTCCTCGGAATGGGAGCAGACCGCACAAACAGTTGCGCGTATGGAGCAATGCGCATTAGGGCCGAGCTGGTTTTGCTTGCCCAGTGGGAATGTTGGCGGCATGACCAACCTGACTGAAACATTAGTGAATTGCCCAGTGTAGGAGCCGAGCTGATTTTGCTCGGCCCATCTAGCATATTGGTGAATTGTCCAATATGGGAAACGAGCTGATTTTGCTCAGCGGAATTGGCAATGCTGGTGTCTTGCCCAGCAATTATAAGGCCGAGCTGAATTTGCTCGGCCGAAAGGAAATATTGGCATATTAAACAACTTAAACAGGCAGGCTAGTTTTTGCTCGGCCGACTAGGTGTTGTCAACCGAACAAGGCCGAGCGGATTTTTGCTCGGCCGAGTACAAAATATCGTTTTATTTGGAAATCAAGGAATTGCAAGGTTACGTGAAGGCTGACTATTTGTGCGGTCTCGCCGACCTGCCAGTTAATTAAAGTGCGAGCAAGAAATTCAAAATTACACGAGCCGAACAGAAACAACAGATGTACGAGCAAAAAGCTGACATTTCATTAATAGAAGAAATCCAGTACAAAGGAGGGGCATTGCCCGGTTACATTGCAAAATGAAGAAGAGAAAAGAAGGAAGTCAAAAATAAAGGGAAGCAAGAAAAAGAGTAGAATCTTCAGTCAAGATCAAGGGCTTGCTCGACTCCTTCCACCGTCAGCTCGGCGCTCAAGGCAGTCTGCTCGGGCAGGATGTCCTCGGCTTCATTCTCAGTGCCCTCTACCGAGACAACGTCCCGGTCAATCACTTCATCTTCAGTATTCTGGGATGCTTCGGGTGGAGTTTGCTCGGTCTGTTGCTCGGCAGCGGCTTCTTCTTCAGCCTCTTTCCTTGCCTCCGCGATAAGGCGATTTTGTTCGGCCTTGGAATACGCCAGCAGATAGACCGAGATATAGGCAGGGGGAGGGTTAATGAACATGTCAGAATCCTGACCAAGGCCAACTTTCTCCACGGCGGCTTTCCAGCCGCACTGGAAAAAGATGTCCTTGGTAGCTCAGACCTGACGTTCGTAAGTTTTCTCCCCCTGTTTATATCCGCGGTCTTCTGCCTCGTCCACCGCCTTGTCCATGGCCGCCTTGTTAGCATCACGCAGTTTTCTGAGCTCGGCGAGGTACCGAGCTTTGGCCTTCTTCGCGGCCTCTTTCTTGTCCGCATCAGCTCGGTCAACCTTCAGCTTCAGTGCATCCCGCTCGGCCGCAACCTCCTCTCGTGCGGCCTTGAGCTTTGCTATCTTGGCCACATGTGCCTTGTTTTCGGCGATAGCATCTCGGAGGCTCTGACGCAGCTTGATTATCCGGTCGTGCGCCAAATAGTTCTTTTGCGCAGCCTGAAAACAAGCGCAAAATCGAGCATGAGAAAACCGAGCAAAAAACCGAACAATAACTTTAAGGAAAAAATGGACATCTTACCAGCATAATGGATTCTGCCGCCGAGCGGAGGACCTTGAGGTCGGATAGCTCGTCATGCTTTTTCATGTCGGTGGGTAGGATCAACCCCTTGGTCAGATTGAAACCGAGGGAGTAGTCCTTGTCCTCGCAGACCGAGTCTTCGGCGGAGACCGCTCGGCCCTGGTAGATGAACTCGGGCGCCCAGACCGGGGGGGCAGCAGGGCCCTTGCCCTTGGATTTGCGGGCAAATGGCTGCTCGGTCTGGTCACCCAGCTAGGTGGAGGCGACTTCTCTGTGGAATCTTCATCAACAAGGCTCTGTCCGGCCTTGTCCTTTCTCGGCCTCTTCTTTGGCCGGCCAGCCTGTTGCTCGCTAGCAAGGGCAAGCACTGCCCCTTCTTTTTGCCCGGTGGGGGTGGAAGATGTTCCCCTGGTCACCTCTGGGGGTTGGGACTCCCCTTCCTCTCCAGTGATCATAGACTTAATGGCCCTGATTTTTGCCATTTCCTGCTCGGCGGTTGTTGGGACGAGTCTGATCGGTGGAAGAGTTGGGTCCGGTTCTGGGGAGGGAGCGCGCAGAAAGTCGGTCACGCGGCTTTTGTGCGGCGCCTGGTAGTGATATGTTTGCTCGAAGCCGAGCAGTTTTGAGGCTTCTCTCTCTTCCTCGGGGAGACGGAGCAGAGCCTGGATTGCTTCGGGTTGGCCTGGTGATAGTCCACTGCCAAATGTCTATCTGCAAGAAGAAACCAAGTGTTAGTCGGCTAGACAAAATCATAATGAAATGCAGGAAGAAGATTGCGCGGTGGACCGGGCTACTTACCCAGCGTGGCCAAAGTCTTTCCTAATGTACCACCCCGGTATGGGTGCCTCGGTGTCTTCAAAATTACCGGACACCCCACAAAAAATCGTTGTCATTCGTTTCTTTGTCCGGGTTGCCTTCTACGAGTTTTGCTCGGCCCTTCTTCACTTTGAGGTACCAGCAGAGCCCGCTCTTATTCCTACTTAAGCTATACTGATGAAAAATTTCTGCGAGGCTGAGATTACAGGACCGAGCTTGCGGTTCAGCTCGGCGACGCCGTTTATTATCTTGTATGTGTTATTTGAAACCTGGCTCGGGCAAAGCCTTGTCTGCCTCAAAAATTCGCAGAGCAAGGGCTGGACCGGGAAGCGACCGCCGCCCTCCACTATGGAAACGACCGTGAAAGGGCACCGGTCTAAATCTCCCCAAGGGGTGTCTCCCTTTTTGGCGAGCTCCAGGACGACGTCGTCAGGAATGTTGTACTCCCTCCGAAACTCCGCCATGGCACCAGGTAAGCTAACCTTAAATCGGTATTTTCCCATTTGGCTCGGTTTTATTCAATGTACTGTGTATCTCGATCAAATGATGGTGTTTTTGCTCGGGCTTTGAGCTCCACCAGTAATAACGTTGAAGGGCTTGGTCGGTCCTACTTGTTCTGCATATTGAAAAATATGGCCAAGGGTTAGCACGGCAGATATTGCGCGGCTCCTAATGGAAATAGCTCGGGGAAGGATTTGGTGTTTTGACCGGTTGCAGTTTAACTACGTGTGTGCCTAAGCCTCCTAGTTCGGTTCTAGCTCGGTTAAGACTACATGTAGGATCTAGTTGATCCTTCAGCTCAGTCAAGGTTCCAGGCGGAGGTTGCAGTGTTTTAGCTCGGTTCATCCCTATTTACAGATCTATTGGGGTATTCAGCTCGGTTGTGACCTCAATGTGAAGCCACAAATAGTTTTTTGATCGGCTGTAGCTCTTCCTATGGATCTAACTAGGGATTTAGCTCGGTTTTACCCAGGTTCGAGCTGTTCATCCCAGCAGTGAGATGAATTTGCTCGAACCCAGAAGAAACCAGGGGCACGAAGCCCCGTTCCATCCTCTAGTTTCAATCTGGCCTAGGGTGTATGAAAAGGGCACGAAGAACGATAGTACAAAATGAAGAACACAGTGAACAAAATGAAGAACACAGTGAACAAAATGAAGAACATGCTCGAAGAACTCGAAAATGGAAACTGGAAATGCAGTGAGAGGGTGGAGAAACTTACCACAAAACGAAGACGAACCTCGAGAGCTCGACTGCAGTGGCTAAAATGGACACGGGGGCAGAAGAAGTGTAACGGAAGCAATGGCAGTCAAAGAGAGGGTTCTTCAGGAGCTAGGGTTTAAGCTTGAGGAGGAGATGAATAGTGAAGGGTCTAAACCCTTCGTATGGGGTTTATTGATGGGGGGAAGAGACCAAACGGCGCAGCCGTTTGAAATTCGTGCGTGGGAAACAGCTGGCTGCACGACCCAATAAAGCGACGACACGTGGCACCTAAAACGCGGCTGTCAATACGGCTGTACGACCTTTGATCGGACAGCGGAGGTGATTGCCAGCCAATCAAGATAGCTTGGGGGCAGAAGTGTCCCCAATTCAACCATGGCTCGGCAGCAGACGTAGCCTTATTCTAGCTCGGCCTGGCAAGGGTGCAACTTGATCGTAGCTCGGACACGTTTGGTAAACCCAATCACGATAGCTCGGATGGGTTTAAGGGGCAATTGAGAGGGAAGATTTCCATCAGATAGTACGGCCGAGCAGAAGTAACGTCTAGTGTTACGGACTACGCGGCGCCGAGCAGATTGGACGGTTGAAACGGCCGAGCGGTCTGGCTTGCGCGGGCGACGATTTCAACCGGTAACCTCCTGAGGGCCGAGCTGGAGGGTGCTCGTGTAGGGCGAAGTTCGCAGTGGAGATTGCAACCGAGCTGAAGGATTGACCGGGTTACGTGGAGGGGGCGGCCAGGCCGGCACGCACGTACGGAGAGCAAAGGATATTTCGCCCCCGTACAATATCAATGATCATCTTTGCTTGTGGTTTGTCTGATCACAAACCAAATGTCTATGGCAATGACGTTGCTGCTGTGAGAGGGGGGGGTTGTGGTGGCGGGGATGGCGGTGGGGGTGGGGGTTGTGGTGGCAGGGGTGGTGGTGGTGGAGATTGATGAACCGTTTGGTGTTTGTTGGAGATTCAAGAAATATAGGTACTTTCTTGTTTGTTTTCTTTTTTTTATGTTTCTGGAAATTTTGATATGTTGTAAACTAAATAATTGTTTAACTTAATTCCTCCCTGTGTTTCAATATATATTGTCTGTTGGAAAATCCATATTGGCAAACAATTCTTCTAAATTTATTTGATGCAAAAAACAAAAATTATAAAGAAGTTACTGAATAGACTAGTTGTGGGGGTGACATTGAAGATAGTTTTATCTATTTTTTTTTTAAAGACAATGCTATCGTAAATTAATATTTTATCTTATTTTTTTATTATAAAACACAAAGTAATGCGTTTCATGGAAAATTTTAAAAAATTTCAAGTCAACAAAATTAAAGAACAACCCATAAAACTCAAATCTAGTTGTGATCACTTAGAAAACTAGCCACAACGACAATGTTCTTAGGGCATGTTTGATTGGGTGGATTGAAATATGGGATTGAAATTATTAATCCGTAGGCTCAATTATCCTATATTTGTTTTAACATTTGGGTTTAGGATTATTAATCTAATAGATAATTAATCTAACAAATTTGTAAGATTATTAGTAATGGGGTAGGGGTGGGTTTAGTAATCCAATAGATATTAATCCAATTGGATAGTGAATACCACACTAATTTAATAGGATTATTAATACTTCACTATTAATCTTGTGAATCAAACATGACCTTAGAGCACTAGTCCCAATTTAGCTAAAATCTCATTTTTACGCTCCATTTGTTTTGTATTTTCAACATAGATTGATTATTCTAAAATAAAGGATTTAATAGAGAGAGAAAAAAATAAATTTTATTAAGATCCTCATATAAATAAAAACATTCACGGAAGCAATGTCAATCTAAAGTTCTCAAATCTATTTTAGTGATCCTAAGTTTCATTGTGTACACATAAACATTCATTCAAAAAAAATTATGTGATCCAAATTTAATTTGGGTGTAATATCCATCATACCTAGCATAAATTTGGATTACATCTTAAGTTTTCTTTGCACATTTATATACTTTGTTTATTTAATAGTAACATTATTGTTATCACATTATAGTTATATTGATTTCATAGGTCTTATGGTATCAATATAATAAATATCATAAATAAATAAATATAATTGCTCTATATTATTATTTCTTAGAAAGACCCTAATTTAAATTCCTAGGAGTTGGCCTAGTAGTGTAGACTTAAGATTTAGGAGTTTGCTCCTCTCTAGGTTTCATATTCGAAATCTCTTATCAATTCCTCTGTTGGCTAGTTCATACAGAGTTTTGCTGTGGTTATTGGACCACCGCTAGTGAACGATGAGATTGGTCCTTCAGGAATTAATCGAGCTGCGCGCAAACTAATCTAGACACTTCAGTTATCAAAAAAAAAGAAGAAGAAGAAGAGGATTTATAACCCAATAAGTCCACAAAGTATTCTTGTGTTCCACCTAGTCCCATACATTTAAACTTATATTCTAATAGGTTCTTTTCTCATATTAGAAGTATTATGTGGATTATTTTACCCTTATAAACTTTTATTATAATATATATTATACCATATATCTATGCAAGAGAGAATTATTATTAGATATATTTTGTTTATGATATATGTTAAATATTGCATATACATATAGAATATTATTATTCTTAGCATTTTCTTTCCCTTAATGTGAGAGATTCACTTGATCAAATAATTTTTTTTTTTCATTATTTTATAATAAGGTGCTACCATATAAGACCATTTAGAAGATAATGTTTGTTGTACATGTAGATCAATAATAGAGATGATGATGGATTCGCAACAAAAATGATGGTAAATCGATGATGAACAATTGTTTTTTTGCCATTGTTATAGATAAACCGTAGTCTTTTCGTCGGTTTGTGTAGTTACCAATATTATATAGTTTATTCGCCGGTATTATACCGGAGTTGATTATATACATATTTTTTTAAAAAGGTGTGTCAATATATATGAATTATTTGATGATTTTTTTATATATTGTTTGATAATTTGTTGTGTATTTATTTGTTACTGTATTTGTTAGTTGAGCAATCATTTTTATTGTCATTGAATAATCGAAATAGTTGATTTTAATTTATTTTAATTTTGTTTCATGTTTTTATGTTGCAATGTGAATGTTCACATCGGTATAAGTTTAGTTTTTTTTAAAAAAAATTTAGTTGTATGTTAATTGTGAATTATGAATATTTACATTATATTTTGGTATGAATTTTATTTTTTAGAAGGTTGATTGTATATTTGTTGTTTTTGTTATTATGCTTGTTGATTGAACAATTATTTTTGTTACCATTGAATAATTGAAATAGTTGATTTTCATTTTTTTTTTCACGTTGCAGTGTGAATGTTCACATTGATATAAGTTTAGTTTTTAATTGTAAACTGTGAATATTCACATTGTATTTTGATGTAAGTTTTGTTTTTTTTTCAAATTAGTTGTATGTTTGTTGTTTATTATGAACATTCACATTATACTTTGGTATGTATTTTGTTTTTTTAAGATTAGTTGTATATTACTAGTCATACTAGCACAAACAATGATGTGTTATTTTGATCACACGTATACATGTGAATATTCATATTAATTATATAATATAAATAGGTAGTCGTACCCAATATTAATGTTCACACACTCATGTAATATTGAGTGTGTGTATAGTTCCATGAGAAGATATTATTTATTGGAAAAAGTTAGGGATCATGAAATTTTTTTCATAAAAGTGATGATGAAAGAGTTATGATTCTTGAATTACCTTAATTAGTGTGTGATGTTTTATTCTAAATGTAATCCAAGAATCACAAAACTTTCATGATTATTTTCATGAAAGATTTTTCATGATACTTAGCATTGATATTATTTATTAGTATGCATTTATAATGTGAAAGTTCACATCAACTTTAGTGAAAGATTTTCATAAGATAGACAATTTAAGATTTTAGGAATATCAGATATTTTTTTCCTGTGGAATAAGGGAGAGACCCTAAAATAAGGAGATTCTCTTTAGAATATAGAGAGATTTTCTTTATAGAATAAGAGAGATATTTTCTCTATGAAATAAAGAATTGTTGTTATCTTTTAGTGTGTATTAATTTTAAAATAGAAATAAGCACATAAAATTGGAAGGATAATTTGGTTATATTATATCAAATAGTACCTAATGAAACACTAAAAAAAAAAAAAAAATTAAATGGAACATAAATCTTAAAAATGAGATTTATTAAAAAAATTCTCAAAAAAGAAAGACCCTAATTTAATTTTTTTTCCAAGGTTGATTGATGGGAGTCGATAACACATCACATTCAAGTGGTTCACGTCAATGAAAGAAAAGGTGATAAGGTAAGAATATATATATATATATATATGTATAAAACTTGCCCCATAAAAAATATCAGTATACTTGGACAATTATTAAGTTATATTATTAACATTTTTACAGTATTCTCCATAACTAAAAAATTATATAAAATATCATCTGAGTTATTTATTATCTTACAATTATTTAACAAAAAATAAGTCAAACAGATTTAATTGTAAAATGTTTTGATATGGGATGGCAATGGATAACCTACCCTATGGGTATCCATGGAGACCCAACCCAATACATGGGTTTTCCCCTTTTTTTCTTCTCCATTGGATAGGGTAGGTGATATTCTTTAAATATCCACAGGGGATGGGTACCCACTAATTTCCCCATATGTTTTTTTTTTTTTTTTTTTTTTTTAAAGATTCACAACCAAAACTAAATATACATTCAATCTTTTTTCTTTTATTTATTTATTCAGGTTCACAACTAACTCTTTTCTTTTATCTTTTTTCTTTTTTTTTTCTTTTTTTTTTTTTTTTTTTTTAAAGATTCACAACCAAAACTAAATATATATTCAACTTTTTTTCTTTTTTTTTTATTTATTTTTTCAAGTTCACAACCTTTTTTTTTTCTATTTTTTTTTTTTAAGATTCACAATCAAAACTAAATATACATTCAATCTTTTTTCTTTTATTTATTTATTTATTTTTTCAGGTTTCACAACCAACTTTTTTTCTTCTTCTTTTTTTTTTTTTTTTTTTTTTTTTTTTTTTTTAAGATTCACAATCAAAACTAAATATACATTCAATCTTTTTTTATTTATTTGTTTATTTATTTTTTCAGGTTCACAACCATTTTTTTTTTTCAGATTCACAACCAAAACTAAATATATGTTCAATCTTTTTTCTTTTATTTATTTATTTTTTTTTTTCAGGTTCACAACCATTTTTTTTTTTTTTAAGATTCACAACCAAAACTAAATATACATTCAAATTTTTTTTTCTTTTATTTATTTATTTATTTTTTCAGGTTCACAACCATTTTTTTTTTTTTTTTTAAGATTCACAACCAAAACTAAATATACATTCAATCTTTTTTCATTTATTTATTTTTTCAGGTTCACAACCAACCTTTTTTTTTTTTTTTATTTAAGATTCACAACCAAAACTAAATATACATTCAATCTTTTTTCTTTTATTTATTTATTTATTTTCTTAGGTTCACAACCAATTTTTTTTTTTTTTTTTTTAAGATTTACAACCAAAACTAAATATACATTCAATCTTTTTTCTTTTATTTATTTATTTATTTTTTCAGGTTCACAACCAAAACTAAATATACATTCAATCTTTTTTATTTTATTTATTTATTTATTTTTTCAGGTTCACAACCAACCTTCTTCTTTTTTTTTTTCTTTTTTTTTTATTATTATTTTTTTAAGATTCACAACCAAAACTACATATACATTCAATCTTTTTTCTTTTTTTTATTTATTTATTTTTTCAGGTTCACAACCAACTTTCTTTCTTTTTCTTTTTTTCTTTTTTTTTTTAAGATTTACAACCAAAACTAAATATATGTTCAATCTTTATTTATTTATTTATTTTTTCAGGTTCACAACCATTTTTTTTTTTTTTAAGATTCACAACCAAAACTAAATATATGTTCAATCTTTTTTCTTTTATTTTTTTTTTTTTTTTTCAGGTTCACAACCATTTTTTTTTTTTTAAGATTCACAACCAAAACTAAATATACATTCAAATTTTTTTTCTTTTATTTATTTATTTATTTTTTCAGGTTCACAACCATTTTTTTTTTTTTAAAGATTCACAACCAAAACTAAATATACATTCAATCTTTTTTCATTTATTTATTTTTTCAGGTTCACAACCAACCTTTTTTTTTTTATTTTATTTTAAGATTCACAACCAAAACTAAATATACATTCAGTCTTTTTTCTTTTATTTATTTATTTATTTTCTTAGGTTCACAACCATTTTTTTTTTTTTTTTTAAGATTTACAACCAAAAATAAATATACATTTAATCTTTTTTCTTTTATTTATTTATTTTTTTTTTCAGGTTCACAACCAATTTTTTTTTTCTTTAGATTCACAACCAAAACTAAATATATATGCAATCTTTTTTATTTTATTTATTTATTTTTTTTTTCAGGTTCACAACCAACCTTCTTCTTTTTTTTATTTATTTATTTATTTTTTTTTTTGTAAGATTCACAACCAAAACTAAATATACATTCAATCTTTTTTTCTTTTTTTTGTTTATTTATTTTTTCAGGTTCACAACCAACTTTCTTTCTTTTTCTTTTTCTTTTTTTCTTTTTTTTAAAGATTTACAACCAAAACTAAATATACATTCAATCTTTTTTCTTTTATTTATTTATTTATTTTTTCAGGTTCACAACCATTTTTTTTTTTAAGATTCACAACCAAAACTAAATATACATTCAATATTTTTTCCTTTTGTTTTTTTTAAGTTCACAATGAAAGCTAAATATACTTTCAATTTTCTTTTTTTATTTTTTAATATATTTAATGTTAACAACTTTTTTTTTTTTTTTTTTTTTTAAGTTTCACAACAAAAGCTAAATATACATTCAATCTTCTTTCTTTCTTTTTTAATATATTTAATGTTAACAACTTCTTTTCTTTTTTAATTTTTTTTTTTTTTAAGGTTCACAACAAAAGCTAAATATACCTTCAATCCTTTTTTTTTTCTTTTTTAATATATTTAATGTTAACAACTTCTTCTTTTTTTTTTTTAGCTAAATATACCCTCAATCTTTTTTCTTTCTTTTTTAATATATTTAATGTTAACAATTTTTTTTTAATTTTTTTTATTTCAATTAATTGGCTTGAAATAGACGTGATTGCATATGATTGTACTCTTTTTAGGTCTTGCAGGAATGTGGTTGGATTGTGAAGAATGCTTCTATCACAACACTAACTCGCTTGTAAGATTTTAGGAAAGTATGATGATCTTGTCTTACAACTAATTTTTCTTTTCCAGTTTTGAATGATAAAATTTAATACCATAATAATTCAAAGTTTAAAATTGTCATTGACAATTATAAGAGAGATCAGTATGACAATAATTTGATTAATTTCTTTCTAATATCAAAACAAAATTATTGTTTGTTTTTTTTTTGGTTAAAAAAAAACAATAGAACCAACACAAGTTTGTAAGGTACTGAATGATGAGTATGACTCGTTGGAAGAGTGATAACAAAATTTCCATTTCCAATATAAATAGAGTAAATTATGCCAATTTTTTTAAATCAATTATGCCTGTAGACTAAATTTACGTTCAATTAAGCATTTTAACATTTTAAATTGATTCATGCCAGCGCTTTTATTACATAATGTTCACTTTTGAATAATTGTATACAACCTAAATGAAAAATTGGTAAATTTAATCATAAATTTTTTCCTAATACCAAATCAAATAAATTTTAGAACATTATGAGATTCTAATAATTTATTTTATTTTATTTTATTTTTTCAAATGCTACAAAGAAAGATTTTAGGTTAATCTTATCAAAAAAGACTCACATAGGACTGGCTTTGCCTCATTGTTAGTGTAGTACTTATTCAATTTTTATTTATTCTTTTTTTTTTCAAAAAAGATTATTGAGTCCACTATTTTGGAAAATATTAAATTAAAATACAGTTGCAGGGAATTGTTTGCTCTCATAGGCAGTTTCTCTCAAGTATACATTCCAGATGTTCTTTCAAAAATCCCCATCTCGCCTCAAATAGGGTTGAGCACTCAACCCACCAAAATAAGGGATGTATATTAAGCGTTGGTTGTGAATCTTTAAAACAAAAAAAACAAAAAATAAAAAAATGGTTGTGAACCTGAAAAAATAAATAAATAAATAAAAGAAAAAAAATTGAATGTATACCGCCCCGTTTGGGAACAGACTAATTTAGTAACTTTTTGACTATTTGCTTAAAATATGAGCTAAAAAAAACTAATATGTTTGGAATGACTTTTTGGCTTTTTACGAAAAGATGTGCAAAAAGTAGAGAGAAAAGAGAATCTTTGACTTTTTGGTATGAGTTGTTGGTTTTTTGGCTAATTTAGTAACTTTTTGACTTTTTGGCTAAAAAGGAGGCTTCCCAAACGAGGCCTATTTTGGTTGTGAATCTTAAAAAAAAAAAAAAAAAAAAAAAAAAAAAAGAAGAAAGAAAGAAAGAAAGTTGGTTTTAAAAAAAAAAAAAAAGTTGGTTGTGAACCTGAAAAAATAAATAAATAAATAAATAAAAGAAAAAAGATTGAATGTATACTTAGTTTTGGTTGTGAATCTTAAAAAAAAAGAAAAAAAAAAGTTGGTTGTGAACCTGAAAAAATAAATAAATAAATAAAAGAAAAAAGATTGAATGTATATTTAGTTTTGGTTGTGAATCTTAAAATTAAAAAAAAAAAAAAAAGTTGGTTGTGAACCTGAAAAAAAAAATAAATAAATAAAAGAAAAAAGATTGAATGTATATTTAGTTTTGGTTGTGAATCTTAAAAAAAAAAAAAAAAAAATTGGTTGTGAACCTAAGAAAATAAATAAATAAATAAAAGAAAAAAGATTGAATGTATATTTAGTTTTGGTTGTGAATCTTAAAAAAAAGAAAAAAAAAAGTTGGTTGTGAACCTGAAAAAAAAAATAAATAAATAAAAGAAAAAAGATTGAATGTATATTTAGTTTTGGTTGTGAATCTTAAAAAAAAAAAAAAAAAAAAAAAAAAGGTTGTGAACCTAAGAAAATAAATAAATAAATAAAAGAAAAAAGATTGAATGTATATTTAGTTTTGGTTGTGAATCTTAAAAAAAAAGAAAAAAAAAAGTTGGTTGTAAACCTGAAAAAATAAATAAATAAATAAAAGAAAAAAGATTGAATGTATATTTAGTTTTGGTTGTGAATCTTTAAAAAAAAAAAAAAAAAAAATGGTTGTGAACCTAAGAAAATAAATAAATAAATAAAAGAAAAAAGATTGAATGTATATTTAGTTTTGGTTGTGAATCTATAAAAAAAAAAAAAAAAAAAAAGTTGGTTGTGAACCTGAAAAAATAAATAAATAAATAAAAGAAAAAAGATTGAATGTATATTTAGTTTTTGTTGTGAATCTTAAAAAAAAAAAAAAAAAAAATTATTTGTGAACCTAAGAAAATAAATAAATAAATAAAAGAAAAAAGATTGAATGTATATTTAGTTTTGATTGTGAATCTTAAAAAAAAAAAAAAAAAAAGTTGGTTGTGAACCTGAAAAATAAATAAATAAATAAAAGAAAAAAGATTGAATGTATATTTAGTTTTGGTTGTGAATCTTAAAAAAAAAGAAAAAAAAAAAGTTGGTTGTGAACCTGAAAAAATAAATAAATAAATAAAAGAAAAAAGATGGAATGTATATTTAGTTTTGGTTGTGAATCTTTAAAAAAAAAAAAAAAAAAAAAAAAAAAAAAAAAAAAAAAAAAAAATTGTTGTGAACCTAAGAAAATAAATAAATAAATAAAAGAAAAAAGATTGAATGTATATTTAGTTTTGGTTGAGAATCTTAAAAAAAAAAAGTGATTGTTAACATTAAATATAAAAAATAAAAATAAAATAAAAATGGGGATTAAAGTGGGTTGGGGAAAATTCAAACCCATTAGGAAATGGGGAGGGTGGTACCCATGGGGAATGGGGAAAATTTATTATAGGGTAATGGGGATGGAGAATTAATATCCACCCCATTAACCCCCATTGCCGGCGGCGGCGGCGGCGGCGGCGGCGGCGGGGGGCGCAAGTAGAGGTGAAGCAGATCTTGTAGTTACTGGCTATGGAGTTATGGTGTATCTTTGCATGCTTGTTATGTTTACGTTGATCATGCCCATGATCATTTTTGGGTATGGATCGTGTGATGAGGATCCAGACAAAGGTAATGGTGGTGGCAGTTACTGTTCGGAGTTTTTCAAAAATGATTTTTAAAATTTTCAATCTATATTTTTGCATTTTTAGTGATTTTTAAAAATATTTTAATCAATTTTTTTTAAAATTTTTTTTTAGATCTATTTAATATTGATATACTTAAAAATATATATAATTTGTAATTTTTTTTAAAAAAATCATTGAATACAACAAAATACAAAAATATATTTTTTTAATATTCTTTGTATTTGGTGAATTTTTTTAACAAATATTATACTTTTTAAGTGTATTTAAAAAATAAATATTTAGGCAAAATATTTTAAAAATTCATTAAAAAAATCTATTTTTAGTCCAGATAAAAAAAAAAAAAACACACCAAACCAAATGGCCAACGGTTAAAATAAGAGGGCATCAAGATGATATAATAAGAAGTTTTTTTCTTTTTATTTATTTATTTATTTTTGCTACATAGGATAAGAGTTGTTACAAAATTAAAAATAAATAAATAAATTATAAGTTAAAGGAAAATATCTGTATAGACAATAATGCCATATATATGATCATCCTTCTTGATCTGGTTTAGTTTTGCTCTGGTTGTAGTTGTTCGAAAAATGGTTTAATATAGGTATAATTTTGAGCCCAAAATTGAGTGGGTCCTAAACGTCTTTTGGGATGGGTCTGAAGAGGTGACGTGTTCCTTACCGCGTGGCAAGTCACACGGTGAAGACGAAACGTCAAAACCATTTATGAGTGAATGAGAAGTTGACGTCGTTTTCGGGTTTAACATTAATTTTTTAGATAAAAATTCTTTTGAATTTTTCAATAAAAATTATTGTGGAAATTTAATTTAATTCTATATTTTATTTTTAGATTTCTAAGTGGTTTTCTAAAGTTTGTACCTCTTTCTTTATTTATTAAACTATTCAAATAGTTTAATATATATATATATTAAATTATATATATATATTCTAAATAGTTTTTAATAATAAAGTTTGAAGCAGTGGCTTTGTTAGACTAAACGGGCAACTTTTTCAAATTGACTGACACTTTTGATAGTGTAGCACCTTTTCACTTTGTGAAACCTGTTCGGGGCTAAGAATTTTTGTCTATATAAACTCCATAATTTCAGCAGTCTGGGGTTAGGAAAAAATCAGTCGAATTAACCCAGAAAATTCAGTCTAAAATTTGATCCTTTTGCTGTTCATTTCTTTTAGTGCATTTTTCCTCATATTTAGTTTTAAGAATAAATATTCAGAGAGTATAGATCACAGGTTTGGTTCGCCGAACAAATTTATTTGAAGTGCTTCTATAAATTTGTGAAGATCATTGTATCTTGGGAGATAGACGCCATTCAACTGTAAGCACCGTAGCGGGGCGAATCTGTCTTAAGGACAGAGTGTCACACACTCGACTTGGTCTTAAATTATTTATTCGATTCAACGAAATAAATTTGGTATGTTTTTTTATTTATTTTGTTTGATTTATTTCAAGTTATTTTATTTACACAGAAGATTGTTCCAACAATCTTAAGACAGATTAGAATTATTCTGTCTACAGAATTTTTTCGTTTGTTTCCTTTTATAAGAAAATTATTTTCTGTGGATTTACAAAGTAATATTCTGGTTGGAAAAACAAATAGTGTTTATATGCTATTTGACAGATAGTAGTAATATACTGTCTATTTTCTTTGACAACTAGTAGTACGATACTGGTGTCATTAACAATTTAGAATATATTTTTGTGGAATTTTGTCAGAAAATTAATTTTGGTTTTTAAAAATTATTTTCTGTGTTTTCATTAATTAAAATTCTGTTTCAGTATTTTAATTATTGGAGTGTTACAAGAGATTTAAATTTCTGTGTGAAATTAATTTGGTTAAATAAAATTTTATTTTATTTCCAAATTACTTGGAAAAAATAAAAGTTATATTTTTATTTCTTTTATTTTACAGAATTTAATTTCTTTTGTGGAATTAATTTGGTCAAATATAAAATTTTATTTTATTTCCAAATTAATTGAAAAAATAAAAGTTATATTCTTGTTTCTTTTATTTTTACAGAATTTAATTCTGTGAATTTGGATTAGTTTTCTGTGTGGAATTAATTTGGTTAAATAAAATTTTTATTTTATTTCCAAATTAATTGAAAATAAAAGTTACATTTTGTTTTGTTTCTTTTATTTTTACAGAATTTATTTCCGTAGTTTTGGTTTAATTTGTTTAAATAAAATTTTATTTTATTTTCAAATTAATTGGAAATAAAAGTTACAATTCTTGTTTCTTTTATTTTTACAGAATTTAAAATTCTGTGTTTTTTTTTTGTTTTAATTTTCTGTGTAGTATTAAATTCTAATTATAATTGTGGTTTATAATTTTGAATTTATGGCTACTAAAATTGGTCAAACTAATGTTCAAACTAGTACTGGTATTGTGATTGCCATTACGCCAATCTCTCCTTATGTTGGGACTGTGCCAGTGAATCATGGTGGAAAACCAGAGAAGTTCTTAAGAACTGATTTTCGTAAAGGCAAAGGAAGATCAAGTAAGAAGGTTGCTAAAGCCAAAATGACCAAATTGGATATAATTTCCAATGGTGTAAATGTCATCAATCTTTCTGTAGTTGTTTCCGAGGCAAATCTTGTCAAAAATCCTAAAGAATGGTGGGTGGACATTGGTGCTACTCGCCGTATTTGTGCCGACAAAAAGATGTTCACATCTTACTCTACAGTAGACAATGGTGAACAACTTTTTATGGGCAACTCCTCAACTTCCAAAGTTGAAGGACAAGGAAAGATTGTTCTCAAGATGACATCAGGAAAGGAACTCACTCTCAACAATGTGCTGCATGTACCGGACATTCGCAAGAATCTTGTTTCCGGATCTTTGTTGAGTAAGAATGGGTTTAAGCTAGTATTTGAGAGTGATAAATTTGTACTTACTAAGAATGGGATGTATGTAGGAAAAGGTTACATGTCTGATGGCCTTTTCAAGTTAAATGTAATGACTGTTGTACCCTCTGTTATTAATAATACTACATCTTCTTCTTACTTGCTTGAATCTTCAAATTTATGGCATGGTAGACTAGGACATATTAATTATGGATCTTTGCGTAGATTAATTAATATGGAATGTTTACCTAAATTTGACATTGATTCAAATCATAAATGTGAAATTTGTGTTGAGACAAAATTATCTAAAACTCATTTTCATTCAATTGAAAGAAGTACGGAACCACTTGAATTAATTCATAGTGACATTTGTGATTTTAAATCAATTCAAACCAGAGGTAGAAAAAAGTATGTAATCACTTTTATAGATGACTATACTAGATATAGTTATATTTATTTAATTCGAACCAAGGATGAAGCTTTGGAAACTTTCATTCAATATAAGAATGAAGTTGAAAATCAACTTGGTAAGAAAATCAAGAAACTTAGAAGTGATAGAGGTGGTGAATATGAATTACCTTTTGCTGAATTTTGTAAAGAACATGGAATAATTCATCAAACCACCGCTCCTTACTCACCTCAACAAAATGGAATTGCTGAAAGGAAAAATAGGAATTTAAAAGAAATGATGAATGCCATATTAATAAGTTCTGGATTACCTCAGAACTTGTGGGGGGAAGCAATACTTTCTGCTAATTATATTTTAAATAAAGTACCCCGAAAGAAAATAAATCAAACACCTTATGAATTATGGCATGGAAGAGTACCATCCTACAAATACTTAAAAGTGTGGGGGTGTTTGACTAAAGTGGCTATTCCCAGTCCTAAAAAGACTAAGATCGGTCATAAGACCATTGATGGCATTTTCATTGGTTATGCTAAGAATAGTAGTGCATATCGGTTTTTGATTAATAAATCAGAACATACCGAAATGCATGTAAATACTATTATTGAGTCAAGGAATGCATCATTCTTTGAACATGTATTTCCAAAGAAGACTGGACAAGAGACTAGTACTAATAAAAGATCTTTTGATGCTATTACTAGTCAGGATCAAGAACATGATCAAGAACAAGAGTTAGATCAAAATGAGGAAGAGGAACTTAGGCGTAGTAAACGTGCTAGAACTTCAAAATCTTTTGGTCCAGATTTTCTAACATATTTGTTAGAAAATGAGCCTTTAACTTTTAAAGAGGCTATGTCCAGTCCTGAAGCTCCTTTATGGAAAAAAGCTGTCAACAGTGAAGTTGAATCCATCTTGCAAAATCACACTTGGGAATTAGTGGACTTGCCACTAGGTTGTAAACCTCTTGGGTACAAGTGAATTTTCAAAAGGAAAATGAAAGCGGATGGATCAATTGACAAATACAAGGCAAGACTTGTAGTCAAAGGTTTTAGACAGAAAGAAGGTCTAGATTACTTTGACACATACTCACCGGTTACTAGAATAATATCCATTAGAATGCTAATTGCCATTGTATCTCTATATAATCTAGAAATTCATCAAATGGATGTTAAAACCGCTTTCTTAAATGGTGAGTTAAATGAAGAAATTTACATAGAACAACCAGAAGGGTTTTCTGTTCTAGGGAAAGGAAAAAAAAAGTGTGTAAATTGGTTAAATCATTATATGGTTTAAAACAAGCCCCAAAGCAATGGCATGAGAAATTTGACAAGGCAATGATGTCAAATGGTTTTAAAATTAATGAGTGTGACAAATGTGTTTATATTAAAAACACAGACAAAGGTTATGTCATTATATGTCTTTATATGATATGCTCATCATAGGTAGTAATAATGACATGATTAAAACTACCAAGAAAATGTTGAATAAACATTTTGACATGAAGGACATGGGCATTGCTGATGTAATACTTGGTATAAAAATTACCAAAACATCAGAAGGATATGCTTTGTCACAATCTCATTACATTGAGAAAATACTTGACAAATTCAGCAAAGATGATGATCATCTTGCTAGAACTCCTGTAGATGTTAATTTGTATCTTTCTAAGAATGTACAGGAAAGTATGCCCAAATTATTGGAAGCTTAATGTACTTGATGAACTGCACTCGCCCAGATATAACTTATGCAGTAAGTAAATTAAGTAGATATACGAGTAATCCGGGAGTAGAACACTGGAAAGCATTTATAAGGGTTCTTAGATATCTCCGATTTACTCGTAACATTGGGCTTAATTATACTAGATATCCAGCAGTACTTGAAGGATACTGTGATGCAAATTGGATATCGGATACAAGAGACTCAAAGTCCACTAGTGGGTATGTCTTTACTCTTGGTGGGGCGGCTGCATCTTGGAAATCTTCCAAACAGACTTGCATTGCTAGGTCTACTATAGAATCATAATTCATAGCCTTAGACAAAGCAAGGGAAGAAGCAGAATGGTTTCGCCACTTCCTTGAAGATATTCCAATATGGCCAAAACCGGTGCCTGCTATATGCATACATTGCGATAGTCAATCAGCTATAGGTAGAGTACAGAGTCATATGTATAACGGTAAGTCACGACACATTCGTCGTTGACATAACACCGTAAGACAACTACTCTCTAATGGAATTATTTCTATAGAATATGTTAAGTCTAAAGACAACATAGCAGATCCACTAACCAAAGGGTTAGCAAGAGAGTTAGTTGAGAATTCATCGAGGGGAATGGAACTTAAGCCTATTAAATAAGAGTTACCACAACGGCAACCCAACCTAGTTGACTGGAGATCCCAAGATCTAGGTTCAAAGGGACAACCAAGTTGTGATTGACTGAGAAGGATCATTGGGGAGTCTAACTCCTACCCATTTCTATGATGAAATAAGTGATGTCTGCAGCGATTTAGGTTAAGTAATACTTTTAATGATTCTTATATATAGGTAAACCTAGTGGAGTATGGTAGGATACTTTTCATAAGAATCACCTATGTGAGTGTGAACTGGGCCGGTTCTGTGAGATTTGTGAAGGGCTACAATTCTCTAGAGCACTCATGAAATACCAGGTTGTTCAGGGCCAAAATGAACACAATAATGAGAACTAAACTGTGTCTGGGGATATACTGTGTGAGTTCTATTGTCTTGGTTTACACAAACGGCTGAACAGTTCAAGACATCATGTTCACTGGTTAGCTAGTAAATCCGATAGTGTCTCACAAGGGAAGGTTCAAAGCCAAAAGCTACCTATCCTTTGCATAATATTTCCAATTTCTAAACTCTCTGCATAGATCATGTTGTTGCATTTTTCTCTCCGTCAAATTCCATTCATGTGGGGGATTGTTGGAAAAATGGTTTAATATAGGCATAATTTTGAGCCCAAAATTGAGTGGGCCCCAAACGTCTTTTGGGGTGGGTCTGAAGAGGTGACGTGTTTCTTGCCGCGTGGCAAGTCACACGGTGAAGACGAAACGTCAAAACCATTTATGAGTGAATGGGAAGTTGACGTCGTTTTCGGGATTAACATTAATTTTTTAGATAAAAATTCTTTTAAATTTTTCAATAAAAATTATTGTGGGAATTTAATTTAATTCTATATTTTATTTTTAGATTCCTAAGTGGTTTTCTAAAGTTTGTACCTCTTTCTTTATTTATTAAACTATTCAAATAGTTTAATATATATATATTTAATTAGTTTAAAACTGTCATGGATTACCAAGACCGCGGAAGCAGCAAGTAGAATGAAGAACATGGATTACGAAATCAAATATGACTAAAATTGAACAACAGATTTGGAATGCACATAAAATAA
Organism: Camellia granthamiana; assembly: GCA_036172215.1. Classification (NCBI taxonomy): domain Eukaryota; kingdom Viridiplantae; phylum Streptophyta; class Magnoliopsida; order Ericales; family Theaceae; genus Camellia; species Camellia granthamiana. The sequence continues at coordinate 30,943,475 of CM069911.1, read as the reverse complement.
AACTGTCGTAACTTAAAATACAGAAAATAACTTATTTAAAATACAGAAAATAACTTACAATTACAATTGTAGCAACTGCAAGGATCTTTAATTGGGTTACAAAAAGAAAGGAGTAATTGTCACTCAGAGCTTTCTGTTTTTTCTTTAGACTGAAGAATGAAAAACTTGAAGCTTTCTGAATGAATACATTACAATATATAGAAAAGGAAAATACAGTAGTCATGTGACTAATACAGTATTGTTGTGACTGATACAGTAATCTTGTGACTTCTTTGATTGATGAAAGCAGCTGGCAGCGCATGGGATAAAGTAGATGCTGTCGGTTGCTTTCGGTGGAGTGATAGCACGAATATGCAGCTTTAACAAAAGTTGATTGAGTGAATAGTGACGGTGAATAGTAAAAGTGAACAGTAACTTTTACTATTCATCACTTTCGGTGGAACACATGAATATATGAATCAATATAGATACAAATTAGCAGCTTTTTTTCAAAAGAGTATTGATTGAAGCTAATTTGTATTTATAGGGAATCCTATGTTTGATCAGGCAAATGGGTCCTGTGCATCTTGGAACTCAGATCTGCCATATGAGATTGGTTGAGTAGTTGATCCTTCAGAAGATTGTGAATGGTCTGAACTGTCTTCTGAATTTTCTGAACTGGTTGATTGGGCTTCAGCTTGATCTGTAATTTGGCGGGCTAACTGGAGCAATTCATCTCTGGATAACTTGGGCTTGACCTTTGATTTAGCTTTGGGCTGAGCAGGGGGTGAAATGGGCTTAGCCTTAGCTTTGGACTTTGATTTGGGCCGTGAATGTTCCTTGGGCTGGTCCGGAACTGCAGGAGCTTTGGACTTAGCCTTGGATTTTGATTGGGTCGGCTGAACTGATTTGGATTTGGGCTTGGAACCACTAGATGAGGGGCTTCCAAGGTTGATTGGAGGAAGACTGGGCTGACTTCCTTGACTGATTGCAACAGTTGGGTTCTGCTGGGCTTTGATCATAGAAGGAGTTGGAGCACATTGATCAACGGAAAATTCTTCTTGAACAATTTTAAATATTCTAGGCACATTGAACTTAGCCCACCATTTAACTGAATGTTGACGGGTGATTATGTTACCATCAATTCCATATTGCCATTTAAATATCCATGGGAGTTTATATTTGGATATAAAAATTAACAAAGATGGAAATTGTCTCTAATGAGTGGTGAATGGGTAAGCAGAGGAGAAATAGTTAACTAGTTCAATGAGATCACCAGCGAGGATGTCTGAAATGGCACCATAATGAGTCCACCATCTCAGAAACCAGGTAGGTAATTCAGATTTGAATTTTTGATCAAAGCAGATGTACCAAGAGTGACTAAAAGTTTCATTTTGGTACAGGAAAATCTTGAACCAGGCATTAACATAGTCATGGTAATTATACTGGATGGAATGACCAGGCAAATCTCGAAGCTGATAAGGAGGACCCCATTCAGCTTGGGAAACAATACTATGGATGTAAATGGAATGATACAGAACCTTGCTGGCGTAGGTTCGATCATAAATGGGTTTGATCAGGACTGATTGATGATGGATCAAAATATCTTTGTAATAGGTGATTGTTTTCTCTGGATGTGAGAGGATGAAATGGCATCCAGAGCCAAAATGGGATTTAGCAATTTCATGGATCAATTGACTTTTAGGATGACTGGGTTCTTTATAGAACAGATTAGTAGTGTGTGATTTGATATAATCAGTTCGGGATGACTTAACTGGGTTGGCAGGAAATGGAGTAACTGAAACTGATTGGCTTGATGAAGCAAAAGGATCAGTAGCCAAAGCAGTGGAGTAATTAGGCCTGCGGATGTTACCAAGGAGTTGGTAACGGTTGATCATTTGAATGGGTTAAGGGTATTGTCCTACTAACTCCAAAGGAGGAGGAACAAAAGGCTGACTAGAAGAAACCAAAGCCTTGGAAGGAGGCCTTGGGCGAGACATCTGTTTAAACAAGAAACAATGATTATCAGGAGGGATTAACAACCAGAAAGAAGATCAAGATAATTTTGGTAGTAGTGTAAATCATTGTAATAGTTATGACGCAGAATGCGACGAGCTTGAATCTGTTGGTAAATGATGTATTGGGCTCTCTTGGTAGTGAGTTTGGTTGATTTAAGGCAATTAATGCGGTGGTTGACTTGTTTAATCAAGGTTTGGTAATGGGTAATTTGGGTTTTTAAATATGGAATATGTGGAGCTGCACTCATCTTTTACCCCCCTGTAAAAATTCCCGGGTGAGAAAATCAGGAAAGGAATTTTGACAACCAGGTATATAGGTAATATCAAAATCAAAAATACTTAAAATAGATTGCCAACGGGCAAAAATTTGTTTACTAGCAAGATTTTGAACATCTTTTTCTAAAACATATTTAGCAGATTTGCAATCAACACGAAGTAAAAATTTTTGATTTAAAATATCATCTTGAAATTTTTGAATACATAAAACAGTAGACAAAATCTCTTTTTTAATAGTACTATAATTTAATTGTGCTTTATTCCAGACACCAAAATGGAAACGGACAATCTGTTCAGGGGATTGAGAAGTGACTTTCTGAAGAAGAATGCCACCATAACCAATATCAGAAGCATCAGCTTGAATAATTTTGAATGAATTTTCAGTAGGAATACCAAGACAAGGGAGAGATTTAACATATTGTTTGACTTGTTGAACAATAGAAGTATGAACAGATGACCAAGGAGGAGGATTATCCTTTAACCTATCAAACAATGGTTGACAAGTCTTCCTAAGGTCTTTGTAAAAATCAGCAATATAATTAAGGGATCCTAAAAACCTTTGTAACTGGGTTTTATCAAGAATTTCATCAGGGAACTTGGATGCAAACTCAACGGATCGACTAATTGGCAGAATAGTATTGTGGTGAATATCATATCCTAAGAATCTAACTTTAGTTTGAAAGAGTTTGATTTTAGGAGCAGAGATAACTAAGCCATGACTTTTAATTGTATAAAAGAATGCAGTTAAATGTTTCCAATGTTCATTAAGGGATTTGGAAAATATTAAGATGTCATCAATATAAACAATAGAAAAATGACTAAATGGATTAAAAATATCATTCATTATATTTTGAAATTTACTAGGAGCATTTTTTAAACCAAATGGCATTACATTCCATTCATATTGACCAAAGGGTGTGTTAAAAGCAGTTTTATATCGATATTTAGGGTGAAGTTGGATTTGCCAAAACCCACTTTTTAAATCAAATTTACTAAAAATAACAACTTGATTAAGTCTTTTAATCAAATCTTTTTTTATTAGGAATAGGGTATCTAATCCATTCTAAAACAGCATTGAGTGGTTTATAATTAATAACTAAGCAAGGGACACCTCGTTCTAATTCAGCATTTTTATTAACATAAAAAGCAGGACAAGACCATGGTGATTTACTTGGACTAATGATTCTGTTTTTTAATAATTCATTAATTTCTTTCTTACACATTTCAAGTAATTCATAATTCATTTGAATAGGTCGAGATTTAGTAGGGATGTGTTTTTCATTAAAATTTTTAATATATGGCAAAGTAACTACATGCTTTTTTCTGTGCCAAAATGCAGTAGGTAAATGGGAGCAGACAGTGGATTCTAATTTTAATTTAAAATCATTAATTTGAGAAATAATAACAGGATCAGTTAATTGTTGATCAATTCTTTTATAATTAATTTCTTCCTTAAGAAAATTGATTTGCCTAGTTAAGCGATTAATAGTATGGGAAATAGAACAATCTTTTAATAGTTTTAATTCGAACATTTCAGGTGGAAACAAAAATTTAAAAGTAACAGGTTGGCCTAAAACATGAGTGGTAATTCCTTCAGCAGATGTAGTGAATGGATAAAGTAAATGTATAAATGGAGTACCTAATATGATTTTATCAGTCATGTTTTTAACTAAAACAAAGGAGGTTTTGAAACATACATTATCTTGACAAACATAAATATTAGGTAATTTATATTTAATACGCATTTTACTACCATTAGCAGAGGTTAAATTCTCATGACATTTTTCATAGTATTTAGTAGGGAGCAAACCTTCTTGTACACAGTTTAAATCAGCACCGGTATCTATTAGAGCAATTAAGTTCAATTCAAAATCATCAATAACTATCTTAATTCGTGAATACCATTTTTGCATATAGATTTTATTGATTAGATTTAATCTGTTATCATCAAGAGTATGTGATTGTGATCTATTGTCAAATATTAATTTATCAGGATTAGTGTGATCAGAATCGGGGTCAGAATTATGTTGGGATTCATTAGGAGATTCATGGACTGAGTTGTGGAAATTATCTAAACTTTTATTAAGTTTTAATGTAATAATTTCATCTTCTAATTTTTGATCTTTTTGTCTTAATTCATTAATAGTTTGTTTGATTTGATTGATTTCAGATTGTAAATCTTGAAGTGTAATTTCTTTTGTTTTATTTTTAAATCTTTCTAAAGTCTTAGATAAGCTGATAATAGGTTTATCAATCTTAGGTTTATCATCAGAATGAATTAATAAAGATTTTAATTTATCAATATATTTTTGTTTTAAATTGGGATCATCTAATTTACTAATTAATTCAATAAGAGCAGATTCTTCTTGGGTGTTTTTAGTAAGAACAGTTATTTGTTTGACTGGTTTACAGCAGACATCAGTACATCCTAGATTAATATGATTGTTAGAATCGTCACTAGGTGAATGATAATCAGATGAAGCTCTTGGATGATCAGAAGAGGAGTCGCTAACAGATTGATTTAATTGGAAGATTTCAAATAACTGATTTTTGGAATTATCATCAATTTGAAGTTGGTTAACTCTATCCTTTAATTTTTGCTTTTCTTTACATTTATTTGAATAATGTCCTTTTTGACCACAATTATAGTAGGTAATATCTTTATTATTTTTAGATTTGGGATGTGATTTTTTATAATATTTCTTTTTGGGTTTAGTATAAAATTTATCATTGGATTTGGAAGGTGAATAATGTTTTCGATATTTATTAGAATATTTAGATTTATGTTTATGTTTAGAATATTTGTGTGATTTTCTACGGGAAGGTGCAACAGGAGGTAAACCATATTGTTCACAGAAATTTCCTAATTCATATTTAGCTTTATGTTTATCCTTAGTGGCTTTTTGACTAAGTTTAAGATCAATACACATTTTTAATCCTTCTTTTTGAATAGTGCTAATGATGTCTCCATAGGTTAAATTGCCATATTCAATAACGCCAGTAGGTTGACTAAGAACATCTCTAATTTTGTGAGCAAATAGACTAGGTAATCCATTAATGAATTTTTCCTTCCAAAATGATTTGGTACAGTCTTCACGTAACATAACTCTAGAGGTAAATACATCTTTATACCATCGAAAATCACTTAAAGTTGGGCAAGTAAGGTTACTAAGCTGATCATGTATGCGAGAATAAATATTAGTAGGTGTACCAATAAAATGTCTAACAATAGTATAAATTAATGTATTAATACCATCAGGGTGGCAACATCCAATAGTTTCATAAAAAATAGGGAGACCATTATCATCAGTTTGATTAGCATATATGATAGAGTCGCGTTGATTTTCAGTTAAGTATTTTTCCCACCAAGATTTGAGCATACCAGTAAAACCAGAAGTAATTAAGGAAACAATTTCAGATTGAGAATATTGGGGATAATTAGAGAGATAACTATTTGAAACCATAGATAAATGATTTAATTTTTGAAGTATTTGATCTTCACTAAGACCATCAATGTTCCATTCGTATAGTTTTTTAGCAGAAACAGAAAATTGGTTACTAATATTATTTTCTTCATATTGGAGGTCAGGTGGAGTCGGTCGAGAATACCAGTTTTTGGTAGTTTGAGGATTTACTTTGGGATAATGAATTTTATTAAGATTAGAAGTTTGAAATTGTTGAGCCAATTGATTTATTTTATCATCAGTGGTGTCAGTTTCAGATGTGGTAGAAACAGTGTCAATATTTGGTTGTTGATTTAAAACAGTAAGACATTTATCTTTAGAAGGTGAGGCATTATCAGTGGTAGATAGTTTAGTGAATAATTTTTCAATAGCTTTGACAGTAGATTGATCAGTGGTTACCAAACTAGTTCTTTTGGAGCGATGACTAGGTAGATTAAGTAAATGTTGATCTAAAGGTTGTGGTTTAGTAGATGTAACAGATTCTAAATTTGTCTCTATTTTATCTAATTGTTTACCAATGGTGTTTAAACATTGATTAGTATAATTATTTTGTTCAATGACTTTTTTGATTTCAGTATCATCACCAGGTAATTTGAAAGGAGAAACAGGAATGTCAGAACCTTGTTGTTTGATAATTATTTTCTCAAGAGGAGGGTGACTAGAACTAACAGTTGTAGATTCAGAAGTTTTCCATTTGTATTTGGTGATTGTATTTAGGTTTTTGTAATATTTTTCAACATATTCTAAGAGAGGTAATTCAAAACTATATTCAATCATAAAATCATACCAATGTCTAGTGATTCTGGATTGGTGTTGTTTATCATAGGTATCATAATAAGCATGTCTGAGTTTTTTTATTTTTAAAAGACTTAAATTCAATGAATAATTTATCAAGATCAGGTTTAAAATCCTTTTTAATGGTCATAAGTTGAGGATTGACTGGAGGTATAAATTCTTCAAAATCAGTTTGAGTTGGAGAATTATTAGAAGCAGTTTCTTCTTCAGGTAAATGTGTGTGTAGAGTAAATAGGTTTACTAATTTGAGAAGTAGCAATATTATCAACACCTTTTAATTTAGAGGTTTGTCCTAAATGAATTTGACTATTTTTTCGAAATAGTGGAGTATTAAATATTTCATCTTCAGTTTCAATCTCAGAAGGTACACTAGAGGTGCTATGTCTGGATGATTGACTACGATTAAATTTAATACGAATTGTACCATCATGGACTTGTTGAATATCTTGAATATCTTGGATAGATGATTGTTGTTGGTTATGTTTGTAATGTTCATTGACAGTGATCCATTGATCGGATAAATCTACATTTTTCCATTCAATCATTTGGGGAACATTTATATGGGTATCAGTACTACTACTTTGGATTAATAAAGTTTTATCTTTAGGGGACTTGTGCAATGCGTGAACATTTAAATTAGTTTTCATGCACTTATAATGAACACGATAAATTAAAGCAATATTATGGGTTTTATTCATCATATTGGTAAATGAACCATGTAATTGTATATTTAATGTTAATGCATGTAAAATATTTGGATCTCGTAAACTAAGAGTAAAATCAGGAAAACAATTAAAATGTACTGGACCTTTATGAAGACCAGTTTCCATCATACCCATTAAACTATCATTGTAATTAAGAAAACAAGCATCCCTTAAACATAATAAAACAAAAGTATTTTTTCCTTGTTGAGTTAATGGTTTGACACCGACTTGAATTAAACCTATGTGAATAAAATTGTAATCATTTTTTAAATATCTTTTTATGAGATTAGCATCAAATAATTGACAGGTTTCTCTGGGTTTTTCTAAAGCATATACTTGTTCAATTGTCTTAACATGCAAAGTGATTTTGAAAGTATTTTGTATAAAAGAGGTTTTATAAATTTCTTTAATTGGCAATTTTGGTATATTCCAGTCTACATCAATTTTATCATTTTGTATTTCAACATCTTCTTCATTAATTACTAATCCTTGATTAGGTATTGAGGGCAAAGTGGTTGACCTAGAACTGACTGAAGAGTTACTTCTAAATAATCGATTCATTGTTCTTTTTTAATTAATCAGTTTTACAGATATCTTAATACATACCCTATTCTTATCCAGTTTACCACATACCTTGTAACTTCACAGACCTGTGTATACATACATACCCTATCTTTTGACCCCTAAGTCCGACACTGCCTAAACCTAAGGACTTACTCAGGACTGGGAAGAAGTGGGTGACGTAAACGCAGGTGGAATAAACGTAGCAAGGTGGAAAACACGGATCGATCTTGTGGGTGATTAAGATGAACTGAAAACCAGATTAATCAAATAAACAAAGGAAAAGATTAATTAGAAGAAACAAAACAACTGCCTGATCTTGAAGAAATGTGTGTGAGAACCTAAGGATTGAGAATGTAGGTATAAATTCTTCAATCCTCCAGTCAATCCTCAGGTTATACCTCCAGTCAATCCTCAGGTTATACCTCCAGTCAATCCTCAACTTATGACCATTAAAAAGGATTTTAAACCTGATCTTGATAAATTATTCATTGAATTTAAGTCTTTTAAAAATAAAAAACTCAGACATGCTTAATATGATACCTATGATAAACAACACCAATCCAGAATCACTAGACATTGGTATGATTTTATGATTGAATATAGTTTTGAATTACCTCTCTTAGAATATGTTGAAAAATATTACAAAAACCTAAATACAATCACCAAATACAAATGGAAAACTTCTGAATCTACAACTGTTAGTTCTAGTCACCCTCCTCTTGAGAAAATAATTATCAAACAACAAGGTTCTGACATTCCTGTTTCTCTTTTCAAATTACCTGGCGATGATGCTGAAATCAAAAAAGTCATTGAACAAAATAATTATACTAATCAATGTTTAAACACCATTGGTAAACAATTAGATAAAATAGAGACAAATTTAGAATCTGTTACATCTACTAAACCACAACCTTTAGATCAACCTTTACTTAATCTACCTAGTCATCGCTCCAAAAGAACTAGTTTGGTAACCACTGATCAATCTACTGTCAAAGCTATTGAAAAATTATTCACTAAACTATCTACCACTGATAATGCCTCACCTTCTAAAGATAAAGGTCTTACTGTTTTAAATCAACAACCAAATATTGACACTGTTTCTACCACATCTGAAACTGACACCACTGATGATAAAATAAATCAATTGGCTCAACAATTTCAAACTTCTAATCTTAATAAAATTCATTATCCCAAAGTAAATCCTCAAACTACCAAAAACTGGTATTCTCGACCGACTCCACCTGACCTCCAATATGAAGAAAATAATATTAGTAACCAATTTTCTGTTTCTGCTAAAAAACTATACGAATGGAACATTGATGGTCTTAGTGAAGATCAAATACTTCAAAAATTAAATCATTTATCTATGATTTCAAATAGTTATCTCTCTAATTATCCCCAATATTCTCAATCTGAAATTGTTTCCTTAATTACTTCTGGTTTTACTGGTATGCTCAAATCTTGGTGGGAAAAATACTTAACTGAAGATCAACGCGACTCTATCATATATGCTAATCAAACTGATGATAATGGTCTCCCTATTTTTGATGAAACTATTGGATGTTGCCACCCTGATGGTATTAATACATTAATTTATACTATTGTTAGACATTTTATTGGTACACCTACTAATATTTATTCTCGCATACATGATCAACTTAGTAACCTTACTTGCCCAACTTTAAGTGATTTTCGATGGTATAAAGATGTATTTACCTCTAGAGTTATGTTACGTGAAGACTGTACCAAATCATTTTGGAAGGAAAAATTCATTAATGGATTACCTAGTCTATTTGCTCACAAAATTAGAGATGTTCTTAGTCAACCTACTGGCGTTATTGAATATGACAATTTAACCTATGGAGACATCATTAGCACTATTCAAAAAGAAGGATTAAAAATGTGTATTGATCTTAAACTTAGTCAAAAAGTCACTAAGGATAAACATAAAGCTAAATATGAATTAGGAAATTTCTGTGAACAATATGGTTTACCTCCTGTTGCACCTTCCCGTAGAAAATCACACAAATATCCTAAACATAAACATAAATCTAAATATTCTAATAAATATCGAAAACATTATTCACCTTCCAAATCCAATGATAAATTTTATACTAAACCAAAAAAGAAATATTAAAAAAAATCACATCCCAAATCTAAAAATAATAAAGATATTACCTGCTATAATTGTGGTCAAAAAGGACATTATTCAAATAAATGTAAAGAAAAGCAAAAATTAAAGGATAAAGTTAACCAACTTCAAATTGATGATAATTCCAAAAATCAGTTATTTGAAATCTTCTAATTAAATCAATCTGTTAGCGACTCCTCTTCTGATCATCCAAGAACTTCATCTGATTATCATTCACCTAGTGATGATTCTGACAATCATATTAATCTAGGATGTACTGATGTCTGCTGTAAACCAGTCAAACAAATAACTGTTCTTACTAAAAACACCCAAGAAGAATCTGCTCTTATTGAATTAATTAGTAAATTAGATGATCCCAATTTAAAACAAAAATATATTGATAAATTAAAATCTTTATTAATTCATTCTGATGATAAACCTAAGATTGATAAACCTATTATCAGCTTATCTAAGACTTTAGAAAGATTTAAAAATAAAACTAAAGAAATTACACTTCAAGATTTACAATCTGAAATCAATCAAATCAAACAAACTATTAATGAATTAAGATAAAAAGATCGAAAATTAGAAGATGAAATTATTACATTAAAACTTAATAAAAGTTTAGATAATTTCCACAACTCAGTCCATGAATCTCCTAATGAATCCCAACATAATTCTAACCCCGATTCTGATCACACTAATCCTGATAAATTAATATTTGACAATAGATCACAATCACATACTCTTGATGATAACAGATTAAATCTAATCAATAAAATATATATGCAAAAATGGTATTCACGAATTAAGATAGTTATTAATGATTTTGAATTGAACTTAATTGCTCTAATAGATACCGGTGCTGATTTAAACTGTGTACAAGAAGGTTTGCTCCCTACTAAATACTACGAAAAATGTCATGAGAAATTAACCTCTGCTAATGGTAGTAAAATGCGTATTAAATATAAATTACCTAATGTTCATGTTTGTCAAGATAATGTATGTTTCAAAACCTCATTTGTTTTAGTTAAAAACATGACTGATAAAATCATATTAGGTACTCCATTTATACATTTACTTTATCCATTCACTACATCTGCTGAAGGAATTACCACTCATGTTTTAGGCCAACCTGTTACTTTTAAATTTTTGTTTCCACCTGAAATGTTCGAATTAAAACTATTAAAAGATTGTTCTATTTCCCATACTATTAATCGCTTAACTAGGCAAATCAATTTTCTTAAGGAAGAAATTAATTATAAAAGAACTGATCAACAATTAACTGATCCTGTTATTATTTCTCAAATTAATGATTTTAAATTAAAATTAGAATCCACTGTCTGCTCCCATTTACCTACTGCATTTTGGCACAGAAAAAAGCATGTAATTACTTTGCCATATATTAAAATTTTTAATGAAAAACACATCCCTACTAAATCTCGACCTATTCAAATGAATTATGAATTACTTGAAATGTGTAAGAAAGAAATTAATGAATTATTAAAAAACAGAATCATTAGTCCAAGTAAATCACCATGGTCTTGTCCTGCTTTTTATGTTAATAAAAATGCTGAATTAGAACGAGGTGTCCCTCGCTTAGTTATTAATTATAAACCACTCAATGCTGTTTTAGAATGGATTAGATACCCTATTCCTAATAAAAAAGATTTGATTAAAAGACTTAATCAAGCTGTTATTTTTAGTAAATTTGATTTAAAAAGTGGGTTTTGGCAAATCCAACTTCACCCTAAAGATCGATATAAAACTGCTTTTAACACACCCTTTGGTCAATATGAATGGAATGTAATGCCATTTGGTTTAAAAAATGCTCCTAGTGAATTTCAAAATATAATGAATGATATTTTTAATCCATTTAGTCATTTTTCTATTGTTTATATTGATGACATCTTAATATTTTCCAAATCCCTTAATGAACATTGGAAACATTTAGCTGCATTCTTTTATACAATTAAAAGTCATGGCTTAGTTATCTCTGCTCCTAAAACCAAACTCTTTCAAACTAAAGTTAGATTCTTAGGATATGATATTCACCACAATACTATTCTACCAATTAGTCGATCCATTGAGTTTGCATCCAAGTTCCCTGATGAAATTCTTGATAAAACCCAGTTACAAAGGTTTTTAGGATCCCTTAATTATATTGCTGATTTTTACAAAGACCTTAGGAAGACTTGTCAACCATTGTTTGATAGATTAAAGGATAATCCTCCTCCTTGGTCATCTGTTCATACTTCTATTGTTCAACAAGTCAAACAATATGTTAAATCTCTCCATTGTCTTGGTATTCCTATTGAAAATTCATTCAAAATTATTCAAACTGATGCTTCTGATATTGGTTATGGTGGCATTCTTCTTCAGAAAGTCACTTCTCAATCCCCTGAACAGATTGTCCGTTTCCATTTTGGTGTGTGGAATAAAGCACAATTAAATTATAGTACTATTAAAAAAGAGATTTTGTCTACTGTTTTATGTATTCAAAAATTTCAAGATGATATTTTAAATCAAAAATTTTTACTTCGTGTTGATTGCAAATCTGCTAAATATGTTTTAGAAAAAGATGTTCAAAATCTTGCTAGTAAACAAATTTTTGCCCGTTGGCAATCTATTTTAAGTATTTTTGATTTTGATATTACCTATATACCTGGTTGTCAAAATTCCCTTCCTGATTTTCTCACCCAGGAATTTTTACAGGGGGGTAAGAGATGAGTGCAGCTCCACATATTCCATATTTAAAAACCCAAATTACCCATTACCAAACCTTGATTAAACAAGTCAACCACCGCATTAATCGCCATAAATCAACCAAACTCATTACCAAAAGAGCCCAATACATCATTTACCAGCAGATTCAAGCTCGTCGCATTCTGCGTCATAACTATTACAATGATTTACACTACTACCAAAATTATCTTGATCTTCTTTCTGGTTGTTAATCCCTGCTGATAATCATTGTTTCTTGTTTAAACAGATGTCTCGCCCAAGGCCTCCTTCCAAGGCTTTGGTTTCTTCTAGTCAGCCTTTTGTTCCTCCTCCTTTGGAGTTAGTAGGACAATACCCTCAGCCCATTCAAATGATCAACCGTTACCAACTCCTTGGTAACATCCCCAGGCCTAATTACTCCACTGCTTTGGCTACTGATCCTTTTGCTTCATCAAGCCAATCAGCCTCAGTTACTCCATTTCCTGCCAACCCAGTTAAGTCATCCCGAACTGATTATATCAAATCACACACTACTAATCTGCTCTATAAAGAACCCAGTCATCCTAAAAGTCAATTGATCCATGAAATTGCTAAATCCCATTTTGGCTCTGGATGCCATTTCATCCTCTCACATCCAGAGAAAACAATCACCTATTACAAAGATATTTTGATCCATCATCAATCAGTCCTGATCAAACCCATTTATGATCGAACCTACGCCAGCAAGGTTCTGTATCATTCCATTTACATCCATAGTATTGTTTCCCAAGCTGAATGGGGTCCTCCTTATCAGCTTCGAGATTTGCCTGGTCATTCCATCCAGTATAATTACCATGACTATGTTGATGCCTGGTTTAAGATTTTCCTGTACCAAAATGAAACTTTTAGTCACTTTTGGTACATCTGCTTTGATCAAAAATTCAAATCTGAATTACCTACCTGGTTTCTGAGATGGTGGACTCATTATGGTGCCATTTCAGACATCCTCCCTGGTGATCTCATTGAACTAGTTAACTATTTCTCCTCTGTTTACCCATTCACCACTCATCAGAGACAATTTCCATCTTTGTTAATTTTTATATCCAAATATAAACTCCCATGGATATTTAAATGGCAATATGGAATTGATGGTAACATAATCACCCATCAACATTCAGTTAAATGGTGGGCTAAGTTCAATGTGCCCAGAATATTTGAAATTGTTCAAGAAGAATTTCCCGTTGATCAATATGCTCCAACTCCTTCTATGATCAAAGCCCAGCAGAACCCAACTGCTGCAATCAGTCAAGGAAGTCAGCCCAGTCTTCCTCCAATCAACCTTGGAAGCCCCTTATCTAGTGGTTCCAAGCCCAAATCCAAATCAGTTCAGCCGACCCAATCAAAATCCAAGGCTAAGTCCAAAGCTCCTGTAGTTCCAGACCAGCCCAAGGAACATTCACGGCCCAAATCAAAGTCCAAAGCTAAGGCTAAGCCCATTTCACCCCCTGCTCAGCCCAAAGCTAAATCAAAGGTCAAGCCCAAGTTATCCAGAGATGAATTGCTCCAGTTAGCCCGCCAAATTACAGATCAAGCTGAAGCCCAGTCAACCAGTTCAGAAAATTCAGAAGACAGTTCAGACCATTCACAATCTTCTGAAGGATCAACTACTCAACCAATCTCATATGGCAGATCTGAGTTCCAAGATGCACAGGACCCATTTGCCTGATCAAACATAGGATTCCCTATAAATACAAATTAGCTCCAATCAATACTCTTTTGAGAAAAGCTGCTAATTTGTATCTATATTGATTCCTATATTCACGTGTTCCACCGAAAGTGATGAATAGTAAAAGTTACTGTTCACTTTTACTATTCACCGTCACTATTCACTCAATCAACTTTTGTTAAAGCTGCATATTCGTGCTATCACTCCACCGAAAGCAACCGACAGCATCTACTTTATCCCATGCGCTGCCAGCTGCTTTCATCAATCAAAGAAGTCACAAGATTACTGCATCAGTCACAAGAATACTGTATTAGTCACATGACTACTGTATTTTCCTTTTCTATATATTGTAACGTATTCATTCCGAAAGCTTCAAGTTTTTCATTCTTCAGTCTAAAGAAAAAACAGAAAGCTCTGAGTGACAATTACTCCTTTCTTTTTGTAACCCAATTAAAGATCCTTGCAGTTGCTACAATTGTAATTGTAAGTTATTTTCTGTATTTTAAATAAGTTATTTTCTGTATTTTAAGTTATGACATTTTTATTTTATGTGCTAATATATATATATTCTAAATAGTTTTTAATAATAAAGTTTGAAGCAGTGGCTTTGTTAGACCAAACGGGCAACTTTTTCAAATTGATTGACACTGTTGCAACGGTCAAATCCATTTTGATAGTGTAGCACCTTTTCACTTTGTGAAACCTGTTTGGGGCTAAGAATTTTTGTCTATATAAACTCCATAATTCCAGCAGTCTGGGGTTAGGAAAAAATCAGTCAAATTAACCCAGAAAATTCAGTCTAAAATTTGGTCCCTTTGCTGTTCATTTCTTTTAGTGCATTATTCCTCATATTTAGTTTTAAGAATAAATATTCAGAGAGTATAGATCACATGTTTGGTTCGCCGAATAAATTTATTTAAAGTGCTTCTATAAATTTGTGAAGATCATTGTATCCTGGGAGATAGACGCCATTCAACCGTAAGCACTGTAGCAGGGCGAATCTGTCTTAAGGACAAAGTGTCACACACTCGACTTGGTCTTAAATTATTTATTCAGTTCAACGAAATAAATTCGGTATGTTTTTTATTTATTTTGTTTGATTTATTTCAAGTTATTTTATTTACACAGAAGATTGTTCCAACAGTAGTGATCTGGACTGACTTGCTGGGTTGATTTTAATCGGAGTATGGGTGTAGCAGCTTTGGCTGTTCAATCTGGTATTGCTGGGCTGCATGCCTGTTGCTACTGAGGGTTTGGTGTTCATCTTTGCATTTGGTTGGCATATGACTTGATCTGCAGCTGGTGAAGCATGCAGGATTGGTGCTCTACTCTGGAGCACTCATTTTTATTTGAGTCTACTTTGCTTTTGGTCTGTTTTCTCCGTTGGTTTCTCACCAACTCTGGCTCTTGCGCCCCCCCCCTTCCTCCCCTTTATTGGTGTTTTGCCTTGTACTTTGTACTTGTTCTTTTTGGCATCAATAAAGTTTCTTCTTTTGCCGTTCAAATATATATATATGATCATCCTTTTATATTATATTTTGTTGATAATGTTATGTGTTTTTACATTGAATTGTAAATAAACAAAGTTATTTACACAAAGACCCCTTAAATTATTAAAAAATATTAT
This sequence comes from Camellia granthamiana, assembly GCA_036172215.1. Classification (NCBI taxonomy): domain Eukaryota; kingdom Viridiplantae; phylum Streptophyta; class Magnoliopsida; order Ericales; family Theaceae; genus Camellia; species Camellia granthamiana. The sequence goes on along the minus strand of CM069911.1, from coordinate 30,927,488 downwards.
TTTGACCTCTTATATTATAAAAGCGTATATATAAACCTCTTAAACTATTTAAAAGTATCATTGATCTTCTAAACTATTAAAGTGTATAAATAGACTCGCTAAATTATAAAAATATATCAATTGGGCCCCTTAATAAAAGTGGTCAAAGTGAAACACATCAATAGTTTATGGGGTAAAGCTATACTTCTCAATAGATTAGGAAGATCCATTTATATGTTTGTATAATTTAAGAAGTTAAATGATACTTTTTGATAATTTAAAAGAACTCCATGTAAATAATCTAATAAAAAAAAGAGTAATAGAAACTTATACAAGAAAAAGAAGTCAAAATACTGCGTATATAATATATACTAGCGGCCGACGCATACATGATGCGTGTGCAAATTTAGAAAAAAGGTTAGACGATTGAGTTGATAAAAATTGAACTAAAGAAAATTGTTTTTCAATTGATAAAATTTTTAATGCATCCTCATTCAAATATATATATATTTTAATTTATATATCCAACCGAATAATATTTTCTGAATTTGATATGATATATATACACTCATTCTCATATACTTTTGCATTATCTTTGAGTTTTTTTTTTTTTTTTTTTGAGTTTTTAATTAATTAATTTTTTTTTCCTTATTTATCAAATCTCTTTGAGTTAAGAATGAGGATGCATTCAGTTAAGAATATTGAGTTTGGCCAAAATTATTTTTGTATTCAATTTTTTTTTTAAAAATTTATATATTCATTTTTTTAATGCATCCTCATTTTTATTTTTTTATATTTTTTTTGTGTGTGTGTGTGTGCAAATTTTTTTTTTTTTTTGAAAAGTTGAAAATATAATTTTTTTGGAAAAAATTTGGAAATTGAAAAGCAGTTTGCTTATGTTTTAACGAAAGAGGGAAAGGAAAAAAAAAAAATTAAAACACAATGAATTAAAAAAACTATTACCTTTTTTATTTTGTTTTTTTGACTTCTTTATTAACTTTCAAAATATATATGAGCATGTATATATATCCTATCAAATATTAAAATTCAAATTTTTTTTCTAAATATCTATTTCTTTCTCATTCTTTTTTTTTTTAAAAAAAATAATAAGTACATTTTCAGAATATATTTTCAACTTACTATTGTAAGATATCAAAAAATTAAGGGAATTTTTTGTTTTTAATATATTATTATTATTATTATTACTTGTGTTTAAGAACATCCTCATTAAACCAATTTAGGCCTTCACTTAATAATAGTATAGATAGATAGATAGACAGATAGATAGATAGATAGATAAATAAACAATCACTAAGATGTGCTCTCAAGTTCAAATTTTAGAAAGATTGTCCAAGAAAAGTGATATTACTTAACAGAATTTATAGTAAAAAAATAAATAAATAAACAAAAGTTTTTATGATTGAGAATATAATAAATTCAAGACTCTTAAACAACTAAAGAATTTATACCAAAGAAAATAAACAAAATAAACAAATTCAAAACTCTTAAAAATTATAGAATTTATTTCAAAAAAAAAAAGAAAAAAAACAGAATTTATACCCAAAAATAAAAATAAAAATAAAAAGCAATCATTGAGTTAAAACATAAACAAACCTATTAATTCTAGTTATTTTTTTAAACAAAATTTATAGTTTAGTATAATAATGAACAAAATTAAACTATAAAAATAAATAAATAAACAATCACTAAGATGTACTCTCAAGTTTAAATTTTAAAAAGATTGTCCAAGGAAAGTGATATTACTTAAGAATTATAGAATTTATAGTATAAATAAATAAATAAATAAATAAACAAAAGCTTATGACCGAGAATATAATAAATTCAAGACTATCAAATAGCCAAAGAATTTATACCAAAGAAAATATATAAAAAAAATTAGAAAAAAAAAATTCAAAATTCTTAAACAATTACAAAATCCCCGCTCCCCCCCCCCCCCCAAAAAAAGAAAAAAAAGAAATTATACCAAAAAAAATAAAAATAATAAACAATCATTGAGAATATTTAAAACATAAACAAACCTCTTAATTCCAGTTTTTTTTTTTTTTAACAAAATTTATTGTTTAGATTGAACTTTTATATGGTAAAAAAAATGAAACAAACTTTCATAAAAATGTGAGTCTAAGATTCACATCATAATATATACATGTTATATGATTTTTTTTATTTATTGTTTTTCGGTCAACATAATCAACAAATTGAAAATTTGAATTTTTCATTTTTTCAAAAATTACAGAATTTATATACCTAAAGCTTCAAATAGTGTATTAAATAAAAACAAGCTGAATGGAAACAATAAATAAAAACAAACCAAAAACTCATAGAACGCTTACCGTCAAAGAAGATTGGTATTGATAGACAACCACTTAAATGGTTATTTGTTCTCAACAGTACAATGTGATAAAGCAATCTGGAAAAAAAAAAATTATAATAATAAGTTTTAGATCATTTACCTTCAAAAGTTACGGCAATGATGGAGATCCCTAGTGGGGGTCACCCCCACGGCCTCCAGTGGCATTTCATTGGTCAGCCATTTTCTTTTTTTTTTTTTTCTTTTTTTTTTTCTTCTTCTTCCAATCACCAACCCCACGTGGGGGTGGGGGTGGGGGAGAAAGGGGGTCCGGGGCATTTTCCCAAAAGTTAACGGCAATGATGGAGACCCCCCAAAGTGCATTCACTCACTTCTAGCATGTAAAAACTATAAATCAACAGTTTAAAATTATTGAAGGATAAATCGAATGGAAAGAGGTGGTTGGAATCCAGTGATTCATAGGAAAAATGTGGGATGGCAGAGACGACCTGGCAAGGAGGGAGGGTTGGTCACTATTTTTATGGATAACATTCCTAAATCCATGGATCCAAAAGGGTTATTTAGCCTATTTTGCAAGTTCGGCATAGTTAAGGATGTGTTCATCCCAGGGAAGAGAAGGAAAGCAACAAGATCTCGATTTGGGTTTGTCAGATACGACTGTGAAGTGGCGGCAGATATGGTGATCCAGAAAGCCGATGGCTTGTGGTGTGATAACAAGGCCTTAATGGTTAAAAGGACAGAATACCAAAAATCCCAAACTCTCCGTCCAATGGAGCAAAGGGGCCCATACAGAGGTGAAGAAGGTTCGAGGATTTTGCAGAGGACTCATTTGCAGCAGAGGCCACATCATGGTGGCAAGAAGACTTATGCAGAGGCGTTGGTTAGTGCTGGCTCAACTGACAAGGAGAAGGTGGTAATCAAGGCCAAGGAGGAAGGTAATGGATGGCTGTATGAAAGCCTAGTTGTGAAAATGAGCAGTTTTCTAGCATTTAAGGATTTCAGATCAAAGTTGTGTATCAGAGGGTTGACGGATGTGGTTGCTAGGGAATGTGGAGACAACTTAGTGCTGCTAACATTTAGCTCCGTCCAGCATATGAAGGAAGGTGTAGACACCCCATTTTTGACCGACCTTAAGACTCAGACGTCACCGATTGAGCGCTCGGTGATGTTGCATATTGTGCTCGTTCAGAAGTCTCAGAGTCTCGGCCGTGAGCCTTGCCTTCGGACATCCGAACCCTTTCTGTACTTTGCCTCGGTTTGCGAACCAGGCTCGATTTTCTCTGTTTCTTTTCCCTGAGGGGAGGGAAAGGTCTAGTAGATCATCTCTCAATGGCCGTAGGCTACATTTCATGGTCGTAGGCCGTTTTTCCCATTTTGGAGCCCGGTTCCCGGTTTTCGGAGCCGTTAGGCCGTGTGCCTCGGTTCGGGACCGCCTAACCATCTCCGTTTGCCCCGGTTTTTGGCATGCATCCTATTTACTCCTTTTTGAGGGACACTGTGGTCCGAGAGACCAACTTCGTGGCCGAACACCACCCCCGGTGCCCAGCAAGCAGTTTTCGGGGCCTCGGACTGCGCGTCTCGGCCCCCGAACCTTCATTTTGCATCGGTTTTCGTTCATTTTTGGCAGGGACCTCTGTTTCATCACCAGGAAGGCCGTAGAAGGGTGGGAGGCCAGTAATTGTTCCAGCAACCAGTTATATTTCTTTCATCGCCCTCCGACGCCCGTTTTTCTCACTTCAAAGCCAATGTTGACCACCCTAGGGTCACTTTCTTCAACCCTAACCCCCATATTTGTGATGTACACATCTGGGAGGCCACCAATATTTGGTGGCCGGCCAGTAATTGTTGTTGAACCTTTTGAACCCCTTTGAAAAGTGGCTTGTTCTCTCTCCTGGTTTACAGTTGCCAATTTTTGACCACATAGCTGTGTTGAGCACACATGGGAGGCCACCAATTTGTGGTGGCCGGCCACTAATTCCATTTGGCCCTTTTGACCCCTGGCTGGCCGGCCATGGGGAGAGCCGGCCGGCCACCTACAAGTTCAATAGCTGGTCGGCCAGCATCCTTACAGGGTGTACATTGCAAATGTACATTCATTTCCCCCCCCAGATTTTGTATCCAGGGGGTGAAATTTGGGGGGGGGGAACTTGAATTCATTTCCCCCCATTTTTTCCCCCTCTTTCTCCCCCTCTTTGTCTATATAAACCAGCCTCCCCAGCTGGTTTAAGGGTTGGAAAAAACTCCCTAAGAGCCTTGCATACATATCTCCTCTCTCTCTCTCTCTCCCTCCAAGCTTCAAAACATCCAAACCCTACCCCCTTTTCACACCACCACCTAGCACCACACCACCACTCCATTCCAGCAGCTAGGAGGGACTTTCCAGCAGCTAAGACGCAACATTTCTTGGTCCAAGAGGCAGCAAACACTTGGTCTTCAAGGGTGAGCATCATTTCCCCCTTTTCTAGCTCATTTTTGTATCATTTTTTAGCTATTTTTTCTTGCTGTTTTGGGCTCCGACCTTAACTAAAAATATCATTTTTTGAGCTCATTTTTCTATTTGATTAATGGTTTTTACCTGTTTGGGATTTCCTACTACCACTTCCTTCTTTATCTCTTCTTTAGGCCCTAATCTTGCATGTTATTTTTGGCCTATATGTAATCTGTTTTGAGGCATAATATAAACTGTAAGTGAGCTTATTTTGAGCCCTTATTCAACATTGAAGAAGGGCTCATCACTGTTTGAATACTCCATATGCTACTTGCTTTGAAATCCATGTTTTAGCCTCATTTTTGCATGTTTTTTTAGCCCATTTTGATTCTGTTTTTGGACCTTTTTCCGAACTGAAAGTGGCCATATTTTGACCCCCTTGTCATGTTTAATTAAGGGTCTTTTCCTGTTTGAGGCATATTTTGTACACTTTGTGTTATAACCTCTTTTGGGCCTTATCTTGCATGACATTTTGAGCACACTTTTATATTGTTTTGGGGGTTTCCATAAACTGTAAAAGGTCATATTTTAGGCCCCTCTTCAACATTGTAGAAGGGACTTTTTCTGTTTGGGCTCAGAATCTACCACTTGCTTCATTGTCTCGTTTTCGGGCCCATTTTTGCATGCTAATTTAGCCCTATTTGTGCTCATTGTTTGGCCTCACTTTAAACTGTAAACATGCTTTTCTCGGGGCTTCCTTGCTTTTTTTTTTTATTTCATGTTCAAATTATGTGCGTATTGTATAGTTATAGGCCATTTCATGCGCCAAAACCCGTGTTTCGGGACTCGTTTCATGCATCGGGTTTCATTTTACCGGGTTTTGGGGCTGTTTTGCATCTCATTTTACCTCTGATTTTTGCATGATAGTATGCCTTTTTTTCGTGTTTTGCCATGTCATGTTAGAGTGGCATTCCGTGCCGTAGGTTCAGTTCTCGGTTTGCGTACACGTGTGCACGCATTTCGAGTTGTCTCATTTTCATCTAATGGCCTCCTATGTGAGTGTGGCTGAGGTCCACTCATGTTGGTGTAATTCCATTACGCATTGTGTATGCCATTCCATTCCATTCCATAGCATTGTGTATGCTAGGTTGTATATTAGCGCATTGTGTATGCCATAATTACCTTGTGCATCGTGCATGCCATTTCATAACATTGTGTATGTTAGGATTGTATCTTAGTTGCATTTCATGCATGTCATGCATATTGCATCGCGTTCGGGATAAGAGTTAGCCCGGGCACGGGAAACGAGGTGCGTTTCATACTCCGAGTGACGGAACGTGTCTCAATTCCCCAGTCACCGACACTCCGGATTATCCATGATGGAGTTAGGTTTTGTTATGTCTTCATGTGCATTCATCCTATATTAAGTTGTGCAATTCGACTCCTCGGCCATCATGCATCGAGATGCGTGATTGGTGGCACGAGGATCGAGGCATGCATACATTTGTGAAAATACATTGCTATGCCCCTTTCCTGCTCTCTGTTGCAGCAAATCAAGAATTAGCAGTCTTCCGAGGCTTGGCGCGCTTTCCAAAAAACAATTACAAAACAGAGACTAATTGGGGCATCGCAGTGGATTTTCGCGCAAAGGCAACCCCGGGCATGCATCATTCATCATCCGGAGCGGAATCAAGGCAGTCCCTGGCTTGCATGCCAGTTTATTATTTTCTTAGTTAATTTGATAATTAATTAGGATTTTTGTACATATTTGGACTGTACTATTCTTTTATTCGGGGCTGTATGTTTATTCGGACCCTCTGCGCGAGGGCATAATTGTAATAAGTGTGCGTGAGTGTGATGTATGTCTTCCAACCCCACGTCTTTCTTCCCTTTTATTTACCTGCTTATGATGGTTAGATTAGGGCATGTTTCAATTAGCATACAGTATGATAGCATGTTTGCATTCATTCATCTGTCTTGCATACACCGGGCTCGGCGCATCATACTAACTGCATTGTATTTCAATTCCAAGTTGAATACAGGTTAACTGTAGCATTTCATATGCCATGTTTAGAATAGCCGAGCCTGCTATAGTTGCATTTTTGCATGTGTTGCATTAGGCATTTCAGTATATATAGGTCCATGCATGGATTTCTAATCGGTTTCTGTTTTGGCTTGGGGTACTCGGTGAGTGGTTATGCTTTAGCATCCTTGCATGCGTGTGAGTGACTGCCATGAATAGCATGCTTACCATGAGGCTATGTGCTTATGTGATATAACTGCCTGAGTGCCTGCGGGTGAAGGTTGGGTTATTTGGATTGGAACAATTCATCAAATGTTTGTTTTAAGCCCACTAGATAGTGGCAAAACCATTGTTTTCTAAGCCCACCCGAGGGTGGCAAATCCACGTCTTAGCCTACCTGCGGGTAGCACCATCAAACCATTTTCAAACAAACAAACATGAAATGTTTTGTTCCAATTCGGGCGACTCAGTCTATACTTGTATGTTGTGCGCATCACATAGTAACCTAGGCTAATAACCGGAATAAGAACATACAATGTTTTCAAAAACATATATCATGGTTAGTAGAGGCCGGTCTTTGACCGGGCGAGCGGGGGTGCTCACGAAATGACCTTCCCCAATCGTACCCGAGTTCCCGAGCCGAGGCAACTTTGGTGATGACGGACACGTGGCCTTAGGCAAACGAGTTAGGGTTTCTTAAATTTCCCAAAAATAAAATATTTAGATGGCGACTCTGTATCTGGCAAAGCAGTCCATGTTTGGCACTTCTTTAAAAAAAAAATCTGTTTTCTCAAAACGATTTGTCGGATTTGGACTCTTTGGTTCAAGATTAAGAACCGTGACATTTGAGTCCTTGAACTGTAGTAGACCCGCAAGCGAACGGAATGGGGGGAGTCGCACCCTCCTGGGATGCGTTCGGGGATGTCTACGGTTTTTGGCGACTCTGCTGGGGATTTAGAGAACTTGACTCGAACTCATGATATCTTGTTTTGGCTACAATTGTGTGTTTCTTTGCATTGCATTTGCATTGGTGCGCCTAGGACACCTTATTTGCCATCTGCTATTCTTGTCAAGGCATGACCATAAGGCTGACCGGTTGTGGGCTCTGCCAGTATGGGAACACAAACCCCGGTTTTACCGGGGCACCCTTTTTGACCATTCGACCTAGTGCATATTCGGATCCATAGTTACCATTCCAAACTAGGACAGGTTGCTTACCCGTTTATAGGTTGTTTGAAACCGCTGCGTGCGTAGTGAAACCCTAGCTCTTGACAAAAATAGGATAGGGAAACCCTACCCCAACATAGGGGTGTTTTGGCTCTCACTTATCTGTTATGTGCTTGTTAGAGTGCGTCTCTACAGGGAATGCATGTATCAGTTTATGAGTTTGGGCATCAGGCCTGTGGGCATCAGTCAGTATCTGAGAATTAGTTATCCACGGGTATCAGATTCAGTCTTTGGGGAACAGTGATACAGGAACAGTGATCAGTGATTGAGGACAGTGTGTATTCAGCTTATCAACCGTGTGTTGTATGCCCGACTGTGTGTTGTGTATTTAATTTAAGCTGTTATGCTGCCCGTTTATCTGGTTATTTATTTCCTTTTCGCTTTATTTATCTTTTTGCTAGGGCAGTTTTAGCGCAATTGCTTCCGAACCTTTAGATATTCCCCAAGCACTTTGGACGAGAGGTCGCCGACTCAATCGATCTGAGGATCTGGTTGACGGACATCCAGTGTTCCACTCCCTACCCCTAGTTGTTAGAAGAAGGCCAAGAAGGCGCAGTGTGTCAGAGCAGGGATTACCGGGGCAGCAGTCTACCTTAGTAGCAAACAGTCGGGTTGAGGTTTCTGTTTCCGCCATAGAGATACACTTACCGGTTAGTCAGCTAGACCAAC
>CM069911.1:30815633-30918633 GCA_036172215.1 Camellia granthamiana | reverse complement strand
ATAATGTCATAGGAATTTAGTTACTTCCAAGATATATGTTGAAACTATGAACTGTAGGAAAAGCATTTGCGAGAAAGTAGCTTTGTAAGAAAGCCAATACTGTCATGATTCAAACTCGCCCCTAAAAATTTAGATCATAACTGCCAGCAATCACTTGATTACCTACGGCCTCATACAATGTACAAAATATTTTTAATCATAGGGCCCAAGCGGAAGCAAGTAACATATGTATGATGTCCATTGAGCAAAATATGGGGTAGGGTTATCACAAATACCTTGCGGTGTATATCAGTGGTTGTGCTCTGCAGTTGTGAAACGGGATATTGTAAAACAATACAAATTCCTCAATTGTTAATAAACCTTAAGGTTGTGTGATTGTCTAATATTTGCGGTCGCCAATCTATCTCTAGCCTCCAAGCTACAGGACCTAGAGTGCCAGAGACTTTGGTGTGACTAAGTTTCCGAGGCAACTCTTTTCACAAGGGCAGTTCCCTGTGAGGTGCTTGTACTCCACCAAGTCCAATTCCACCTAAACCTTTCGACCATCTGTAGACACCCCATTTTTGACCGCCCTTAAGACTTGGATGCGACTGATGATTTACATGGTGGAGAAAGGTGTGCAGGGGAAAGGTTCAGTTTCTTTGGCAATGAGAGAGTCAAATCTCAACTTCATACCCCTTTTTGGACCAAAACAATCTTGATCAAAATATTTTAGACCTTAAAACCCTCTCTTTCAAAACGTTTTTGAAAAAAAAGTTTTTACGATGTTCCGAGGCTCGTATTTTGTCAAATGTTGCGCTTTTCGATAAACCGAGCAAGGACAAAGTGGAAATGAATGAAAGAGAGATGAAATCTTTAAAAAATCTTTCAAAACACCTTGTCTAAGGGTTTGGAGTTGAAGAAAAGAGGAGAAGAGAGAGGAAAACTAGTTTGGGAGAAGTTCGGCATGAATCCGGGTAGGATTGAAACTGCGCGGCTTCACCAAAACAGGAATAACTTTTTTCAAAGGAGGAATTTTAATGCAAATCTGGTGCCATTGGAAAGCTAACTTCCGGGGCTTCAATTTGGACACAAGAATGACCTGAAAAGGAGTTCAGATGAAGGAGTTATGGCCATTTGAAGTTGGACCTAGAAAGCAGAATTTTCCTAAACTAGTTGGCCGACCAGAAAAGGTGGCTGGCCGACCACCCTCTCCTGAAAAAGTGGTCGGCCGACCAGAAAAGGTAGCAGGCCGACCAGAAAAGGTGGTCAGCCGACCACTTATGCCCAGAAAGCTCAGAATTGATAGATATTTTCCCTCCAGCTGTCTTCCACAACCTCCACCTGTCCTATAATCAGATATTTTCTAGCCAACTCTTGGAGATTGCTATATATGAGTTATATCTCTCATTTTCAAGGGATCTTCTTGGAGAAGCTTGGGAGCTTCTCACTCTAAAAAGTCTCTCTCTCTCTACAACAATTTTGAAGGCTTATACACCTCTCTCTCTTTACATCTTTACATTTGAGCCCCAAAAACCCTAATATTCTTGGCCATTTGCACACCAACCCTTAGCACAACACCTCCACCATCCATTCCAGCACTTTGGGACTGATTTGCAAGGGTTGAAGGTTCACCAACTTAGTCCAGAAGCTGCTGCTTTGCTGTGCTACAAGGGTAAGCCTCAATTTCCCCTTTTCTTGCCTTATTTTGCATGATAGCTTAGCCCTATTTGCAAGCATTTTTGGGTTTTGTCATAAACTGTAAAGTGTCATATTTTAAGCTCCTCTTGAAGTTTGATTAAGGATACTTTTCTGTTTGAGGTCTCCTACATCCTTGTATGCTTTATCCCTCTTTGTAGGCTTATTTTGCATCATATCTTAGTCCTATTTTTGAGCATTTTCGAGATTTGTCACAAACTTAAAAAAGTTTCCTTTTGAGCTTATAAACATGTTTACTTAAGGTCACTTCTCTGTTTGGGGTCATCTTCCCCCTTGCATGCTTCATTTCCTCATATTTTGAGCTATGCATTAGGGCACTTGCATTGGCCTTGGTTTGGCCTCTTAGCCACTGAAATCCAGTGGATTTTCAGTGGCTTAGATGTGCCTTTGAGCTTCAAAATCATAGAGGGGTGACCCTCTCACCCCTCATTCTCTTTACTAGCTTTATTGGCCTTCCAAAGGGCCCCTCACTTGCACGTTGTGAAGTCACTTTTTAGGCCCAATTTGCTGAGTTTCAATGTCTGCCTTGGCTCTATTTGAGGCCCTTTTGGCCATATTTCATGTCCCTTACGCATGTGTGGAGTAATCCTCGTTAAGGCCTTTCAAGGGGACCTTTCATTGCATGCTTTGTTGACCATTTTCAGGGCCTTTTTGGTGAGTTTTAGGGCTGTCATAATTGATTTCCAGAGTTGGTTTTTCCATGCTAAGTGTTTATCTTGTATGTGTTGAGTAACCCCTTGCATGGCCCTCCAAAGGAGCTCATCATTTTTGCATACATTGGATGCATTTTAGTGGTTATTTGGGGTTTATTTGACATATCATGTCTCTGTTTTTAGCTGGTTTTGTGACCTCTCTTGTGCTTCATATACATGCCATGTAAACCATGCTTACTAGCCTAGGTTGCATATTGATTTAGCCCTTCATGTGAGCACTTTTGGGCCATGCATGGAACTGATATTGTGCTTATTTTGGACTGCCTTGGCTCTATTTTCATGCCTCATGATCAAATAATGCTTGCTTTACATGATTATAGTTCAATGCACTTGCCTAGTTTCGGGTTTTGAGGTTCATTGCATGCACATACTGAGGTGTGTTCATGTTTTGAGCCTATTATTCATCACATTTCAGAGCCTATACAAATGCCATGATGCCATGTTTTCATCTCTTTAAATGCGTTTGAGAGTCGGGCTTGTATGCCTCATTTACCGACCATTGAATGAGCTCCATTCCGTTGCATTCCGAGCCATCATTTTAGGATATTTCCCCACTGTTTCAGACCTGCCTAGGGTCTGTTTGGGGTTGGTTTTTCTTTTGGTGCATTGCTTCGGGTACCTCTAGTGTAATGCGCTTCACTAGTTTCGGCACCCGGGCCCTCTAGCTTGCATTGTGTGCCATGTTTGCATGTTTCGGGACCATTGCGTATCATATTTCAGTGCTGGAAATTGCATGTTTGTATGCCATCTTTCATCCCTTGCCATGCTTTGGTAGAGTGGCATTTGATGCCTTAGGGTCGGTCTCTTGCATCGTGCATGTTTGCACGCATTTCGGTTGTCTCATTTTCATCTAATGGCCACTGATGTGAGTGTGGCTGAGGCCCACTCATGTTGGTGTAAGTCCATCGTGCATTGTGTATGCCATTTCGGTCCATAGCATTGCGTATGCTAGGTTGCATTTTAGAGCATTGTGTATGCCATGTTACATCGAGTATTGTGTAAGCCATTTCATAGCATTGCGTATGCTAGGTTGTATGTTAGTCGCATTGTGTATGCCATCTCATTTGCATTGTGTTTGGGATAGGAGTTAGCCCAAGCACAGGAAACGAGAGACGTCTCGTACTTCGAGTGACATAACGTGTTTCAATTTCCCATCGCCGACACTTCGGATTACCCATGATAGAGTTAGGTCTTGTTGTGTTTTCATGTGCATTCATTTCACATCGAGTCGTGCAATTCGACTCCTCGGCCATCATGCATCGAGATACGTAATTGGTGGCACGAGGATCGAGGTGTGCATACATATGTGAAAATATTTTGCTATGCCCCTTTCTTGCTCTCTGTTGTAGCAAATCAGAAATCAGCAGCCTTCTAGAGCTTCGCACAGCATTCCGGCATTAATTGCAAACAGAGGCGAATCGGGGCATCGCAATGGATTTCCGCGCCGGGCAACTCAAGCATGCATCATTCATCATTCGGAACAGAGCTGAGGCGGTCCATAGCTTGCATGCTAATTTACTTGCTTTCCTAGATTAATTTGTTAATTAATTAGGGTTTTGTATTTATTCAGACTGTATTATTTATTCGGACCCTCCGAGCGAGGGCACAATTGTAATAAGTGTGCGTGCGTGTGATGTATGTCTTCCAACCCCACGTCTTTATCCCTTTTATTTACCAGCTTATGATGGTTAGTTTAGGGCATGTTTCAATTAGCATACTTATGCTCGCATTTTTGCATCCATTCATCTGTCTTGCATGCACCGGGCTCGGCGTATCATACTAACTGCATTATATTTCAATTCCAAGTTGAATACGTGTTAGCTGTAGCATCTCATATGCCATTTTTAGGATAGCCGAGCCTATTTCTAGTTGCATTTTGCATGTGTTGCATTAGCCATCTTAACATGAACTAGGATCATGCATATGATTACTAACTAGTTTCTGTTTTGGCTTGGAGTACTCGGTAAGTGTTTATACTTTAGCATCCTTGCATGTGTGTGAGTGACTGCCATGATAGCATGCTTACCATGAGGCTATGTGCTTATGTGATATACCTGCTTGAATGCCTGTGGGTGACGGTTGGATTATCTAAATTGGAATAATGCATTGACTGTGAGTTTTAAGCCCACTTGATAGTGGCAAATCACCATGTTTTTCTAAGCCCACCTGAAGGTGGCAAATCCACATTTTAGCCTACTTGCGAGTAGCAAACTGCTTTCAAAAACAAACGTGAAATGCTTTGTTCCAACTTAGGCGAGCCAGTCTATACTTGTATGCTGTGCGCATCACATAGTAATTCTAGGCTAATAACTGGAATAAGAACGCATAATGTTTTCAAAACTAGATATCATGGGTAGTAAAGGCCGATCTTTGATCGGGCAAGCGGGGGTGCTCACGAAGTGACCTTCCCCAATCGTACCCAAGTTCCCGAGCCGAGGCAACTTTGGTGATGACGGACACGTGGCCTTAGGCAACGAGTCAGGGTTTCCTAAATTTTCCCAGAAATAAATATTTAGGTGGCGACTCTGTATCTGGCAAAACAGTCCATGTTTGGCACTTCTTTCAAAAAAATCTGTTTTCAAAAACGATTTGCCGGATTTTGACTCTTTGATGATTCATTGGTCTTGCATTGCACTCTGCGAGATTAGATACAGGACCGTGACATTGAGTCCTGAACTGTAGTGAGCCCAAATGAACAAAACGGGATTCCCTCCCGGGACGTTCGGGGACGTCTACACCATCTGACTGTTGAATGTTCACCTGTCTTGCCAACTGTAGGCCATGACTTATTTGGCAAGAACTACTCCCTTGAAATTGCATATCATATAGGTGAGTGTTATGGAAGTTTATAATCTTCATTCATGCTTTGATTGTTGTTATTTCTGGCTCAAATGATAAAATGATTTTAGCTTTTATCTGTTGCATCTTCAACGCTGCAATGAGAGAAGTACACTCGAAAGTGCCTTGAATTTATTGTTTTTGTAGGTAAAAATCGATTGCTAATTATCAGAAGTTCTTGAGTATTTATGACTTATTTGAAGAAACATCGGACTACAAATTGGTGAATAGTTTCGATCTACTAGGTTTGATTTAACTGTTTGTAGAACTTTGTTTCTAGACTTGGATGTTTATTTCAGTTCTATCTGTAACTTCCCTCACAATTATGGTGTCCCAAAATTTGAAAAATAAAAGATAGAATTTCAATGGTTACTTGTTCTCTGTTCAATGATGATGATTTTATTTATTGTATAGATCTAACATTTGGTCCTACTTCATGATCCCAAAAACAAAACAAAAACAAAGAGTGAGAGGAAAGACATTTTTGAATTTTCCAAATGCTATCTACTTGTATGGATTCTGCATTATGCTTTTTTGTTTTCTACCACTGGAAATCTCTACTTGTTTAGCTTTTCATAATACCTTCTGTTTCTTATCTATCTATTTTTTTAATAATTATTATTCTTCTTCTTATTTACAGATGAATGATATCCCAAGGAACAAGGGTTTAGAGGTTGGGGTTACCATCTGATGGTCCGGATCAGATCCCCATTCATACTGGATTTGCTGAACTAGTTTCATGGTGGTGCTACTTGGACATAACTACATAAATTATCTGGCAGGCTCCAATATTTATATGCGCCCTCAAATGTATGATTTTGTCCTTGGTGTTATTTAACATTATATATTTTGACCTTTATTTTAATTCCTGCTTTTTTCTTTTAAGGAGAATATTATCATATCTCTCATTAGAGGTGTAGAACATTCAATTGCCTTCGCTGCAATTCAGTAGTCCTCTTCTTTGATATCTCTTAGGCCAGTGAATTTCACTCCTTCAGTTCCTACTTTCATTTCTATTTTTTTTCGTAGAGTAATGCTATAAAAATTAAGACTACAATTTTTTTCTCACTGTTGTGGCATCACATGTCAATGTCATACTATTAATTTTTTTCATGAATTTTGTGAAAACTGCAGTGTAACCTGTATCCAGTCAAATCTCCTCCCAATCTTCTTCTTTATCTATTTACTTTGATTATTCACTGCCATGCTTTGAATGTCGTTTTTGCAAGGAGAATAGAGGCTGAGAAGGATGAATTCATCTATGAAGTAACTTTCTCATCTATGAAGCAATTCTTGCTAGGCTTGATCACAGGAAGAATTATATTATGAGAAAAGCTACAATGTGGATTTAAAAAAGCTGCATGAAATATGGTTTTTTGTCCTCACAAAATATAAATGCAACTTGAGCATGCTCAACTCGAGGGAGAATTAAACAAAATGCAGTATATTTAAACTTTTCAAAATTGTTATGATTGTTTTTGTTTTTTGAACAACAATAAATAAATAAATAAAACAATAAAGAAAAAAAGAAAATTATTGATAAAATGATAATGTTGATAATTCTAAAAAGGCAACGAGTGGCAAATGTGTTCAAATAATAGGTTTGAGAAAACTTCACCACAATCTTTAAGATATTTTTCCATGTATTTCAATCATAATTATTTTTATATATTAAAAAAAATTATAAATATATATTCACAGAAACATCTTCAAACAAATAAAAAGTTTTGCTTGGTTTATAGATTTGTGTAGAAATTTAAAAAAGAAAAGATAAAAGATGAGTAAAATATGAATAAAATATAATATATATTTTTTTCTTTCTCATTCTAAATTTCTACCCAACTCCATAAATCAAACTTGGCCAAAGAGATTTAAAAAAAAAAAACCCACATGTAATGTAATAGAAGAATGAATCTTCTTAAAAAAAAAAAAAAATCGTATGGTTTACACGGCCTCTAAATATAGAACTCTGTCCCGTTCGGCCCAAGTCCTACAATAAGCTCAAACCAGCCCATTGCACGGTACATAGCAACAATTGCTTTGTATTAATACTGTTTGATGTAACTTATTGTAAGTTAAAAGTTAATAATCAAAAAGCAGAAATCAAAAGTATCATTTCCTTAGTTTTTAAATAATTAGTTTTTCTCAATTTATTTAAACGATTTCTGCCTAAAAAGTTATAAGCAGAAATTGCACCAAACAGTCTAATATAGATTCTCAAATTAAAATAAACTATAATCGCTCCCAATAATCCTCACCAAACACTCCCATTGTAATCAACTTGTTTGGTTTTAATTTCCAAAAAATACTTTTCAGAAAATTCTATTTTTTATTTTTGATATTTTTTTATTTTCAATAATTTTTTTAATAGTTTAAGATTTTTTTAATTTTTAAACACTTAACATAAATACACTTAAAAAATATAATATTTGTAAAAGAAATCTTTAAAAAATTTATTAAATAACAAAAATACAAAAATTTTAAAAATAAAAATTCAATATATTTTTCATATTTTTGTATATTTATTAATTTTTTAAAGGGGAATTTATCAGAAAGTCCCATATGGCGAAATTGTATTCTATTTGGTCCCATGAATATTTTGTTTGATTAAACAGTTCATGATAGTAGACATATCTCACTGATAACTCCTTTTTTGAATTACATTGTTATATGATGGACAAATATGCCCTACATCAATTATGGGCTGTTTTGAACTACCCCAGGGTGCCTCAACCTCACGAACCGCGCCGCATCGGCTCGAACAACGTCGAAAAACGAGTCCTCAACGGACTTAGACAAGCCGGCTCGCACGCGAGCCTCGGAGAGAGACCGCTTGTCGAGGAGCCAGACGCAGACGGTGGGGTACTGGTGGGAGAGAGCCGATTCAGAGCGAGCTCTGGCGGAGTAGAGCTTCCAGACGAGGCCTGGACCGGCGGAGCCGATCTGGTCGAGGAGGTCGTAGTCTTAGAGGGGTTTGGGTTCGGTGACTTCTTGGACCGTGGTCTGTACGGTTTTTTCGATGACCGTGGCGGTCTTGGCTAGGGCTTGGGTTAGGGTTTTCATGTTCAGGGACATGGTTTGGTTAGGGTTGATGATGATTGTGATTGTTGAGATTTTTTTGATGATCGCGGTTGGGCTTGGGTTAGGGTTTTCAATCCGGCAGGCCGGTGTACCACAATAGAGGGATCCGTTTTTCAGATCCGGTGAACCACAACAGAGGGATCCGTTTTTCAGGCCGGTATACCACAACAGAGGGATCCGTTTCAGTCCGGCAGGCCGGTGTACCACGTCGGCATCGTCAGATCTGGGAAATGCATTTCTACAAATGCAAACTTTGGTTTTTGAAATCATGTCGTCATCTGATTTGGATTTTTCACATATTCAAGTTCTAAAAATACAAATCTGTGAACTTTAAATCTAAAAATGCGAACTTTTTACAAAATCTGAAATCATGAGTTCGCATATTGTATGAACAGACTATATTTTGAATATGCGAACAGACTATGCCGTAGAAATGTGAACTTCAGACATGCGAACCACGTGGGCATCGTCTGATTTGGATTTTTCACAGATTTTATGAACTTTGATTTTGGTGTACCACGTCGGCATCGCCAGATCTGGGAATTGAATTTCATCTCATGATGGCAATTGGAAAACAAAGGGTGAAATTGTGGGGAAGCCGAAACGTGACATAACTCACGTCAGAGAAAAAGAGTACTGTTACCTTTTTTTTTGAAACGTGAATCTCACACACCCTTTCCAATAGATATTTTGCCACGTGGAATCGGTGAGGTTCACGTCGAAACATCACAAATTGCAATTGAAAAACAAAGGCTTAAACTGACGTAAAGTTGAAACGTGACACAATCCATGTCATTAAAAAAAAAAAGAAAGTGTCAAATTCACGTCACGACCCACGTCACAGAAAAAGAGTACTATTACCTTTTTTTTGGAACGTGAATCTCACACACCCTTTCCCATAAATACATGCGGGTCTACAAACTCAAATTAACACTTTAATGGCAAAATAGTAAACAAAAAACCCAAAGGACTAAATGGTTTAAAAGAAAACAATTGGGATCACATGATCTACAAGATAGTAAAATGGGATTTACTGGTCAATTCCCTTTTTTTTTAATATTTTTTCACTACTATTTTATTATTTGAACACATCTAAATATGCATCTAAAAAAAAAATTTATTTAAAATTTTAAAAATAGGGAAATTTATCAAAAAGTCCCATATGATGAAATTGTATTCCATTTGATCCCATGAATATTTTGTTTGATTGGACAGTCCATGATAGTAGAGATATTTTACTAATAACTCCTTTTTTAAATTATATTCTTATGTGGGGGACAAATATACCCTCACATCAATTATGGGCTGTTATGTTTTCCTTTTTTATATGTAATCCCACGTTTATATGCCCTCAATCAACGGTTCGTCATGCAGCCCTCTAGCTTCGTCCCCAACACCTGCGTGATGTGCGCCGGGTTAACCACCTCCGCCAACCACTGCCTCTCCTGCGTGATGCGAACCATGTCGGCATCGTCTGATTTGGATTTTTCACAGATTTTATACAGAAACCCTAGCGCCGATTGCGCATGAGGATATCCCCTAGCCGCAGCAGCTTCGATCTCCACCGCAGCCTCCTCCATCAACCTCGGGTCGCCGGAACTCACGGCTGTTACCATCTTCGTCACGCCGGAGTAGTACATCGCCTCGTCGTCGGTCGCCGGATCAGCCAATTCGGAGTCAGGCTCGAAGATCGGTCGCCACGACCCGGGTCGAGCTCCTCCTCGCGTTTGGTGTCGGAGTCGCCGAACTCGTCCCAGTCGGAGGTGGAGGAGGAGGCGCCGTCGTCATCGGCGGCGGAGGGAGCGGCGTCGGTGAGATCGTCTTGGGAGAGGACGAGGACGAAGGGGCGGGCGGTGGCGGAGAGAAGGAGGAGAGAGAAGATGAAGAGAGAGAGGAAGAAGAACTTGTCTGTGGAGAGTCGCATTGGAGTGTGGTAGATCTCTCTGTATCTAGTAATAGTTGAAGATTGTTTGGTGGATGATTATGGGTTTGAGTCTGATGATGGAATATTATGTAAATTTGAGAGAGAGAGAGGGAGAAGGGTTGTTCTTGATGACGTCAAGGGTTGTGTAATCCACCGTCAAGGGTTGTTCACAGATTTTATGAACTTCGATTTTGGTGTACCACGTTGGCATCGCCAGATTTGGGAATTGAATTTCATCTCATGATAGCAATTGGAAAACAAAGGGTGAAATTGTGGGGAAGCCGAAACGTGACACAACTCACGTCAGAGAAAAAGAATATTATTATCTTTTTTTGAAACGTGAATCTCACACCCCCTTTCTAATAGATATTTTGCCACGTGGAATCGGTGAGGTTCACGTTGAAACGTCACAAATTGCAATTGGAAAACAAAGGCACAAACTGATGTAAAGCTGCAACGTGACACAATCCACGTCATTAAAAAAAAAAAAAAAAGTGACAAATTCACATCACAACCCACGTCACAGAAAAAGAGCACTATTACCTTTTTTCGGAACGTGAATCTCACACACCCCTTCCCATAAATACATGCGGGTCTACAAACTCAAATAAGCACTTTAATGGCAAAATAGTAAACAAACAACCCAAAGGACTAAATGGTTTAAAAGAAAACAATTATGATCACATGATCTATAAGATGATAAAATGGGATTTACTGGTCAATTCCCCTTAAAAATATTTATTAAAAATAAAAAAATACAAAAAATAAAAAACTTAAAAAACTGAAACCATGAAATCTAAATCGAGTTATTGGAGCAGAGATATTTAGGGCTAATATAGTAACACCAAGAGAATGGTCAATTAAATCAATGAGATCTAAATCGAGTTATTGGAGCATAGATATTTAGGGCTAATATCAAACCCAGAAAATTGAATATCTGTATCGATTCTACAACCCTTGATCTTAGGCTAACAGAGTCGAATCGAACAAGACTATTGCTGAGTTGCGCAATCTGGCTCTGGTTCGTCTTCAATCTCTCTTTCTCTCTCTCTCTCTCTTGCCGTCTATAGATCTGTGAGGAACACAGTGTTCACTTCACGTTTCTCTTCTACACAAGAACTTTATCACGTTTGTTCTTCGCTTTGTTTATAGAGTTTGTGGAATTGTGTTTAGTTCTCTGATCTGGCTTTCAATTTTCTCTGCTCTTGATTTGAAGTGCTGGCTGTTGAATTTTCCTAGTTTGAAGCTTGCTTTTTTATATTTTCGGGTTAGTTGATGGATCTGTAGATGAACAAATAATATTTTGTGTATTAGATCTTTATGTATATATTCCTATATACATCCTCAGTGATAAGTGTTTATATTTGTGCTTGTATATGTAATTACATAATAGTGTATTTTGGGGTAGGACTATTTGATACTTATTTATCTGAAATAGGCTGTAGCTATTTGTATTCTATTGGTCAAACAATCGATCTGTACTTTGCTAGTTGAAAATAGTGATTTTTCTTTTCTTACATGATTCCAATTTTACCTTCTCTCTGGGAAGGGATGGTTGGAGATCCTCTTAATTGTTATATCCATTAGGTGAGATCAATTTGAAAGACTGATACAAAAATTTCACTTCTGCAGATTTGATGTGGAATAAACCTGCGAGCATAAGCTTAGATTAAGAATAGTTTTGAGGGATCTGCTTTGTGTTCCTTTTTCAAACTCAATGGCTTCTTTGTTGATCCCAAAAAGGGCATATTGGGTAGCTTTCATTTATGCCGTTCTTGTTTCACATGCCTGCAATGGTTTTTACCTCCCGGGAAGCTACATGCATACATATTCAACAGGTCATAAAATATTTGCCAAAGTTAATTCATTGACCTCTATTGAAACTGAGCTTCCCTTCGGTTATTACACTCTCCCGTACTGCAAACCCCCTGAGGGAATAAAGAAAAGTGCTGAGAATCTTGGAGAACTCCTTATGGGAGATCAGATTGACAACTCTCCGTACCGTTTTCGAATGAACATCAATGAATCTGTATTCCTCTGCATTACAAGTCCATTAAGTGAGCACGAGGTAAAGTTATTGAAACAGAGGACTCGTGATCTGTATCAAGTAAATATGATTTTGGATAATTTGCCTGCCATGAGGTTTGCTCAACAAAACGGAATTACGATTCAATGGACTGGGTTTCCTGTTGGGTATACACCGCCAGATAGTAATGAAGACTATGTGATCAATCACCTCAAGTTCAGGGTTTTGGTTCATGAGTATGAAGGGGCAGGGGTGCAGATAATTGGTACTGGGGAAGAGGGTATGGGTGTAATTTCGCAAGCTGATAAGAAGAAGGCTTCTGGATATGAGATAGTCGGTTTTGAGGTTGTCCCTTGCAGTGTTAAACAGGACCCCGATGTGATGTCAAAACTCCATATGTATGACAATATCTCTGTAAACTGCCCGTTGGAACTTGACAAATCTCAGATAATAAGGGAGCGAGAAATAGTATCATTCACTTATGAAGTTGAATTTGTTAGGAGTGATATTAGATGGCCATCTCGATGGGATGCTTACCTGAAAATGGAAGGTGCTCGAGTCCACTGGTTTTCCATCCTCAATTCACTAATGGTGATCCTTTTCTTAGCTGGTATTGTTTTTGTTATATTTTTACGAACAGTCAGAAGGGATTTGGCAAGGTACGAGGAATTGGACAAAGAAGCTCCAAGCACAGATGAATGAGGAGCTTTCAGGCTGGAAGCTTGTCGTTGGCGATGTGTTCAGAGAACCAAATCACTCAAAGCTACTCTGTGTGATGATTGGAGATGGGGTTCAGATCAGCGGGATGGCTATTGTTACTATTGTATTTGCTGCCTTTGGTTTCATTTCACCAGCTTCTCGAGGAATGTTGTTGACAGGTATGATAATTCTTTATCTTTTCCTGGGGACTTTTGCTGGTTATGCTGGTGTACGTTTATGGAGAACGATCAAGGGGACTTCAGATGGTTGGAGGTCAGTGGCCTGGTTGGTTGCATGCTTCTTCCCAGGAATTTGTTTTGTTATCCTCACTCTGCTGAATTTTATTCTCTGGGGTAACAAAAGCACCGGTGCTATTCCCATTTCCCTGTATTTTATTCTCCTATCTCTCTGGTTCTGCATTTCAGTGCCGCTAACCCTTTTGGGAGGTTTCTTAGGAACACGAGCTGAGCCTATTCAATACCCTGTACGAACTAACCAAATCCCAAGAGAGATCCCTGCACGCAAATATCCATCATGGCTTCTTGTTCTTGGGGCTGGGACCCTTCCATTTGGAACCCTATTCATTGAACTTCTCTTCATCCTCACTAGCATCTGGCTCGGGAGGTTCTATTATGTCTTTGGATTCCTGCTTGTTGTCTTCTTTTTGTTGGTTGTCGTTTGTGCAGAAGTATCTGTGGTCCTTACCTACATGCATCTCTGTGTTGAGGATTGGCAGTGGTGGTGGAAAGCATTCTATGCTTCAGGTTCCGTTGCTCTTTATGTGTTCTTGTACTCGATCAATTACCTGGTTTTTGATCTCAAGAGCTTGAGTGGACCTGTGTCAGCTATACTTTATATTGGTTATTCACTGATCATGGCCATTGCGGTCATGATGTGTACGGGGACTATTGGCTTCCTCACATCGTTCTATTTTGTCCATTACCTTTTTTCATCGGTGAAGATTGATTGAAAAGGTATATTTGCTAATCCTCATGGGCTGGTTGAAGTCTCCTGGTGAGTGGGATCAATCCAACATTTTGCATTTGCCAAATGTGTCTTGATACACATCATGTCGCACCGCATTGAGAGGTTATTATATTTTCTCTGCTTCCTTAGGTTTACAGATTTTTATACTATTGAAGTTGTGTTTTAGCTGTCTCATTCTCATTGCGTTCTGTGATGCAGTGGAAACTAGATGTAATCAATTGAACTTTATATCCTTGTATACTCTTTTGATTTTATGGTGAAAAGAAAGGTAGGTTATATTGCTAATTGTGACTGTATGATGCAGCCCTGTGTCTCCCCTGACTGCTCCTGGCATGGATTCAGTAACGTGGTTTTTTATTTCAAAATAAAAATCCAACATTATAATTTTAAAATCATGACGGTTATATTATTTTGGGTGAGATTTATATGAATTATAGATTGTATACGCCTGGATAAATTTTTTTTTTTTTTTTATGTATCATTATTTTATATCTTATACTTGTTTGAATCTTATATTTTCGCAAGGAAAATGAAAAGGAACTGAAATTACTTGAACTGACTTATTTTTGGGTTTATTATATTTTCTACCCGTAAACTATTATGAAATTGTATATTTAGTTCCTGAACTATCAATTGAATCTATTTAGTACTTAAAGTATATAAATCAAAGTCGATTTAGTCCCTAAACTATCAATTGAATCTATTAAGTTCCTAAAATATTTAATTCAAATCTATTTAGTTCCTAAAAAGATTACAAATATAAAATATATGCCCATATGTATTATAAATTAGTAAAAAATCATCTCCAATTAAGATTTTATTACAGAAAAATCTTTTAAATTTTTATTTTGTTTTTAAAAATATTTTATTTCATTGTGTGTTTAAATTAGATATATTCATATCACATGACCTTAATGCCCTAAACTAACTCTCTCTCTCTCTCTCTCTCTCTAAAATCTCCACTCCAGGTCTTGCTTTTGGCCGGCTAGCCAGTTGCTGCCATCGGTTATGGCAGTCGGCTGGCCCAGCTTCCTCTTGTGTTTTTTGCTTGGTTTTTCCGTCTTTCAAACTTGAAACCGTCATTGTTTTTCCCTACCCAGTTCCGTTTGTTTTGTTGCTGTTGATTTTTTTTTTTTTTTTTTTTTGGTGTTTTTGTGAACGTTATGGATGTTCATTGGGTCGGCAAAGAGGACGATTCAGATTTGGCTAGGATGTTCATTAGGGCGCTTCTTTGTTCACTGGGTCGGCAAAGAGGACGATTCAGATTTGGCTAGGATGTTCATTAGGGCGCTTCTTTGTGAGTGGAAGTTTGAGGGGTGTTCTTCGTTCAGATCTATGGAGGTGTTTTGGTGCTTTGTTCGGGGGGAAGCATAAGTGTCGAAGATGATCCAGATTTGTGTAGGATTTCATTCGAGCGCTCCTATGTGTATGGGAGTTTGAGGGGTGAACTCCGTCTAGATATGTGGTGGTGTCTCAGCGGTTGTTTTGATTAAGAGAAGGTCGGTGTTGGGTCAACAATATAGGGGCGGTGGATTAGTTTCAGCAGTGGGTGTGTTTTCGGTGTTTGGGTTGAAAAAGAAGCCGTTTCGACCATAGAAGTGGAGGTGACAGTAGGTTTTGTTCAGCTATGGCAGTGGGTCTTATTTCCATGGGTGTGTCTGGCTTTGGCCAAGGTAGCTTCGGCCATGGGTGTTTTTACAGGCACAACTACCAGCACAAGGATATGATGGATTTTACTTCAATAGCTTTCATGACAAAGGCCAATGAAAGGAGGACCAACATTGAAGTCTGGCGGAGGGTGTGTTTCCACCTTGGGTGAGTTGATAGTGGGTGAAGTTCGGCGGAGGGGTCAAGCGTGGGTGAAGTCCGGCGGAGGGGCCGGGCGTGGGAGACACAGAGTTGTGCCTTGGGAGTAGTGGGGCTGTGCCTTGGGAGTTCAGGGGTGTCCTTATGGGTGCTACAGTGCCTGTTAGTGTCTGTGTGCTTTTGACTTTGAGGGTTCAAGTTTTTTGGTTTTTTTTAATTAAGTCCTTAACCTTTTATTTATTGTTTTGGTCTTATTTTGTTTTTTTTTTTTGTTAAAAAATAAAAATAAAAATAAAAAAATAAAATAAAATTTGTGAGGCCAAGCAGTTGGTTGTATGTTTGTGAGTAGCAATAATAGGGATATTTTGTACCGCCCGAATCTCTCTTAATGCATTGCATCTTCCTGTATTTGTAATTTCATGTTTTTAATGAAATTTTCAATTTGTTGATAAAAAAAAAAGATATATTGGAGAGGTAGAATTAAATAGTTTAAATAATAACACTTTTACACAAATAGTAATAGAACAAAATAATACATTAATTAAGTAATAAAAATAACTTAGCGAAAAACTTAAAAACAATCAATTAGAAATTATAAACGAAATCTAAAATATAATACTAGATATTAAAGCAAGTATGTATCTATTGTAAAAGATAAGTAAAAAAATACTATAGATAATTATCCTTATTCTTATGAAGGAAATTCAATATATGGATTGGTGCTTACTTTTTAAAGACAGAATAAAAATTTAATTTTTTTTGAATATATATATATTTTTTAATATTTTTTATAATTAGGTATTCAAGTCAGCTTACGCACACTTTGATAATGATTGAAAAATCTCCAGTGGCTCCAAAGTTTGGGATATTTGGCTTTCGTGGGTTTTGAACTTGAACACCTTGATAATAGGATGTTTTACTAATTTATAATATTTATGAGTTTATATTTTATTTTTATAATCTTTTTAGGGACTAAATAAGTTTTAATTAAATATTTTAGGAACTTAATGGATTCAATCGATAGTTTAGGGACTAAATAGACAATTTAATGATAGTTTAAGGTACAAAATGTAATAAACCCTTTTATTTTTTATGGATAGTTTAATAAAAAATGTTTATTAGAAAAATGTTTGTAATTAACAAATAGTCTCGTCACATTGTATATTGTATATATATAAATATTTTAATATTTTTTTATAATCGGGTGTTTAGGTCAGTTTACGCACACTTTAATAAGGATCGAAAAATTTCCAATGGCTCCCAAAGTTTGGAATCGTTTGATTTTCGTGAGTTTTGAACCTATAACTTTTTGGGTGGTAAGCCTTTTGATTATCCTTTTTTCATCCACTAATTCAAACCACATAGAGTTTATTTTTCGTGAATATTTATATATATATATATATATAAATATTTTAGTTATGAATTAGGAGATCTTTGATTATGTAATATTTGGTTATGATTATTTATTTATTATAATTATGACTCAAAAAAGTGTAGAATTTTGTCATTTTTTTTCTTAAATTATAAGATATATGTGGTACACACTTTTTGAAGAGCGTCTATTTATTTGCAAAAGGAAATATTCTTCCATGATATTGATCAAAAGCTACAGAAGCTATTAGTCTAGGATAAAATCAAACAAGCAGAGGAGCAATGTAATGAAAGTTTCAAAATACGAAAATTGAAGATATGATTATGTAATTGAGAGGGCATTAAATAAAGAATAAATATTAAATCCCAAGGGAGGTTTCAATTTAATCCAATCCGTTCAAATAACCTATTTTCTCTCCCTAAACACAACCACACAATGCACTTGATACCATATGTATGAAGACAATAACAGTATTTGAAACATGAAATGCAAAGCAAACAACCGATAAATGCATTTTGTGAGTGATTGCAAGTATTTGGGGTTTATTATACAAGTATGTCGAAAACACACGGTCTTCGTCTTCATCAAACGAAGACACAAAAGTAACAGTAACAGACAAGAAGTTGATGCATATTTCATGGATGGAAAACAAGTTCATCAATGCCATCATGATGAAAGGGGTAGTAAAACATGTTTAAATACAAAGGAAGCAGCTAGTCATGATCTTGCCTTTTCCATGGAAACTCCCCAACAGTTCCATGGTGGTTGTCAACGACATCCAAATTCAGATAGGTCGATGCAGGGTCCTCCTCTGAATCCATCAACTTTGGCCCGAGTTCA
The DNA here is from genome assembly GCA_036172215.1 of Camellia granthamiana. Lineage (NCBI taxonomy): Eukaryota > Viridiplantae > Streptophyta > Magnoliopsida > Ericales > Theaceae > Camellia > Camellia granthamiana. Next base: position 30,900,649 of record CM069911.1, on the reverse strand, counting down.
GTTGCTGAATAACGATATTTATCCAGAACAAAACTCGGCGCTTGCCCAAGCGAAACCAGGTAGTTGTCAATGGAAGAATAATCAGCAAACTTGTGTGGCTGAAAAGAACCTGGAATCACTCCTCCTCTTCTATGTCCAGCATGCTCTTTGATCGCCTCGTTCCTGATAGGAGTGATGTATGAAACTACATGGTGGTGGTTGATGGTGGTGGTGGGTGGTGGTGGTGGTGGTGGTGGCGGATTGTTGAGGCCTTCATGATTGGCAAACAGCACAGATGCCCTATCTGATGCCATTTTAAGGTAACTGTCATGTGAAAGATGACAACACTCCACACTGTCCTTCTCAGGCTGTGAAAAGAATAATTTGTGAGAGATAAGACATTGGGAATAGTATCATGAAAAATATATCATGAAATACATCATGAAAATTTTTCATTCCTTGATTAGTCTTGATTAGTGTGTGGTGTTTTATTGTGTGGGTAATCTAAAGGTTGAGAATCTTTCATGATAATATTCATGATATATTTTTCATGATCCCTAACATTATTGATTTTTTTTTTTTGTTTCCTAGGCGTTACTGGTTTTTGTTGTTGTGAAACAAATTCAAGTGTCATCAACTAACTTTGGATCTTCTGTCTAAAAAAAATCTATTTAATGTGACATCTTTCTAATTAAAAATTAATTTTAAAAATGTGTGACAAAAAAAATATATATATATTTTAGAAATAGAAGATCTCAATCATAATCTAGGTACATTAAATGGTGTTAAAAGCAGTGGAAATTCACTACCACTTTTCAAATAATTTACAGACTGAAATAAAATCTAAAAATAGAGAATTTACCTCAATTCTGAAACTCGGTTGGTTTTGATGTCCTATATATGATTCTTGGGGATTTCTGTCAACAATTCGTTTGCCCCAAAAAATAAAAAATAAAATAATAATAATAATAAAAGAGAATGAAAAAGAGGTTGGAGACTTTAGCATACTAATATTATTATCATCACCATAGAGAAAATGAAATTAAAGAGTTGATAATCTTACTGATTCACATGAGGAGATGGTGGCACAAAGCTTGAAGAACCAGATGGTCCTTCCAAAATGAGTGCAGTTGACTTTGATCTTTTAAGATCACGGTCACTTGAGACAATATAAGTGTCTGAAATTATAAGTAAGTAGTTCTATTATTAAATGTTGTGTTTGAATTTTGAATTTAAGAAGAAAAAAATATATTTAAAAAAAAACGAATAAAAATAGAAGTCAAAACTTTTTTTTTTGTGGCAAACCTCTTTCTTCTTCTTCTTCTTCTTCTTCTTTTTTTTTTTCTTTCATTCACAAATTCAAAATACAAATACAATTGAAAGCTATAACCCAATACAATTTTTTCACATGAATGTAACACTCATGAAAAGATGGGATCCACTTCATGTGATGATTATATTTTATTCTGTGACCGATTTTTGTATTTCTACACTTTTTCCAACCCAAATATATAGAGATGAAAAGGAAATGTAGTGATGGATGTATTTATGTAGCTTATGACATCATTGTGTTTGGATCTTTGAATGAAACTATCATTTTTTTTCTTATTATCTCCTCAGTCCTTCCTAAACAATCTTATTTTTTCGTTGCATTTACCCAATCTCTCTCTCTCTCTCTCTCTCTCTCTCTCTCTCTCTCTCTCTCTCTCTCTCTCTCCATATATATATGTGCATATATTATAGCTGACCATACCAATACTTTTTTTTTTCAGTTTAACTAATTGATTTTTCACTTAAAAAAAAGAAAAATAAATATGTTGAGCAACTGAAACTATCATGAAGAAAAGAGGGTTTAAGCCAAAACCCTACCTTCTTTGTGTGGCTTTGAGTTACGAAGTCTGTATTTCTGTGACAAAGCCAATAAAATTCATGAAACAAATCATTAAAACTCATCTTCACTTATAACTTTGAACTCGTAATTAAATAAAATAAAAAACTGAATTTAAATAACACAGCCAAACAGCTCACTAACAAACCTGTAGGTGACTCTTCAACTGGTAAAGAGTCAGTTCATCTATGTCCATCACATTCATGATATTTTTTGGTGTTGCCTCTGCAATACATTGTAAAATGTGAGATATATATGCCTTTTTTTTTCCTTTTTTTTTTTTTTTTTTTTGGGATCAGCAAAAAGTAATTTTATTAAGTTGAAATGTAGAAATACATTGTTGTATTGTATATATATAATCAAAACACTTTGAAAAAGTCATAAATCAAAATTGAATTGCAAAACAAAAACCTAATGAATAAGTGGTTATACAAGACAAGAGTTGAAACAAACCCTAATGGATAACTAGTCTAATGAGAAAAGACCATAGCATAAAAGATATGAAAATTGTGACCACAGTCTGTTTTCTGAAAAAAAAAAATTCAAAAATTAGTTGGTGAAAAAAATAAAAAACACTATTTTTAAATGATTTTTTCTTTTTTGGAGTGGAAATAATTTTTAAAAATAAAATAAAATAAAAAATTGAAAACTCAATCAACCCAAGCCTTGATTTTTGGAGACACCAAATACTAAAAACAGAATGCAAGCCTTGCACGTGTAGAAACAAACACACGCAAAAGGTTTGGGAAGGAGAAAAGGTGCACACATAATCTGATATGTACAACATATAACATCCACATTCATCAAAAGAAACGAATCTCCCACAATATATTACTCAATTAAGTCCATGTTACACGCCAAACGTCATAAAAGAACTAGTTCAAACCCAGCAAGCGTCATAAAAGAATTAGTTAAAACCCAATAAATTAGAAAACGACAAGTGATATGGGATTGTGGAAGTAGGAATTTACATCCAAACTAAAGAAACTACAAATTATAAGCAATAGAAAAAGCAGGATCCAAGTTATGTAGATAGACAAAGATCAATTGATCTAATAAAGTTCATTCTAAAGCTCAAGATGCATTCTAACCACTACTAAGGTAAGGGCACGTGTCTATTGAGAAAGTCGCTCCCAATCGGACCCTTCCCTTTCATTTCTAATAGCCATTGACCATGTTCCCATAAAAATATATACTTTCGTCTTTCCTCCCCTATTGGGAGCATCTCTTTGTACTGTCAACATTCATCAAAAGAAACAAATATCCCACATTATTACACAATTAAGTCCATGGTTACACAAGCCAAACCTCATAAAAGAAGTTGTTTCAAACTTGACGAATTAGAGAATCGACAACTCACAAGTGATACAGGATCATGAACGTTACATCAAAAATAAAGAAACTATAAATTAAAAGCGACAAGAATAGCATACATAATTCAAGTTTTCCTGCTAAACAAAGATCAATTTGACTATCAATGAAGTTCATTTAGAATTGTAAAATTAAGCCACACTTTGAAAGTGAGTAAAAAGCTAAAATAAGCAACCATAAAAATTAAAAATAAAAACAAGTTTTAAGATGCCATAGACTCAAAACTACAAGAATATGCTAGATGTCAAAAAGATAAGCGTGATTAATGATACATCGATAATTTGTAAACCCCATATGAATGAAAATAACAAAATACCATCATCCACAGTAAAATTGAAGTAATGAAAAAAAAACTTATATGATCCAATGGGAATTGAATATGTCAAACAAATAGATAACGAGCATATAAAATGATTTAGGAAAACAAGGAAAAATTACTTTTAATTAATAAAAATTGGTATAATGCTTGACTGCCTATATCTTACCCAGCAATAATTTAGAGCACTAACTTTGGTGCTCTAATGGAGCACTAATGACATGGCAAAGGAAAAAAAAAAAAAACAAACCAAGATCAAAACATCACATTACAATGGATGAGGCTCATTGCCAGCTCATTAGAGTTCAAAAATTAGAGCTCCAAAATATTTTTCATACCTTACCAATGGTTAATTTGAGGTCATTAAATGAGATGTAAATAATACAATCGATTCAACTCACCATCACCGTTCACCCCCATTCGAGCAAGATAGAAGAAAAGGAAAATGAAAGAAGGGGGTGAACTACCAAGTTAAAATACCTTTCAAATTAAGCACTACTAATGGATCTGTTAGGGAACTTCAACATGTACCCAAAGCACTAAAAGGATGTGGGTTCAAGAATTCAATGACTAAAAATTTTGTGGTAAGAAACCTAGAAATGCACTGCAATTCTTAGGCCGATGGATAGTATTAAACAAAAAATTTGATCTAGCTTACCAAATTGTTCTGGAAAAATATGTTTCTGCAATTGCAAATCGTCTAAAAAAATAAAGCAGAAAATTTACTCAAAACTCAACGCGTACAAATTCCCAAATATTAAAATGGAAGAGAAAACAAGAACTCTAGATAATTGAATTAAATACTCAAGTCATGCTCTTCTCTCTCTCTCTCTCTCTCTCTCTCTCTTCATTTATATATATATATATATATGTATATTTACATATATATTGACACACACATTGAATTATATACCAAAGAAAACAGCAGCAAGATCTCAGACATATTGAAACATACCCTTAAAGACACATGATATATATAACCAAAGAACTAAGAGTAAAACCAACAAGAACATAAGAAAATACTAAAAATGATCAAGAAGATAAAAGGGTGACTGACCAAATGGCCCTCCCAGTTGATTCACAGCATCGACAAAACGTGCATGTAGCTCCGGTGTCCATCGAAGCCTGGGTTTAGCGTCATTAGTCATGCTTATGAGAGGATGACAAGGCTTCTGATCTTGAACGTGAACTTGAACTTGAGCTTGAGCTTGAGCTTGAGCATGGTGATGATACAAAGGATAATTTGGCTGGTGATGATTCATGATCATCCCTTGCTGATCCATCATCGTCCCTTGAAGCAGCTGATGATGTGATGATTGATAAGGCATGAACACCCCTTCATCATGGTAATGGTAGGGATGGGAGAGAAGGGCTGCTGGTATTACTCCTTCCGAATACATGTTTCTTTCTCTTCTTCTCATTTCTCTCACAATGGACCCAAAACAAACACAGTGGACCCAAAACAAACACAATGGCATATACACACCCCCTCACTCTATGTATACATACAAACAAAATCTACAGATATATATATATATATTTATCAACAAATCTACGTGTATGTATATAATACATCTTTGATACATCTTTTCTCCAACTAAAAGTTAATAATTAAAAAGTAAAATCTAAAATCATCACTTTCAATTTTTAAATAATCATTTTTTTTCAATTTAGGTAACTTAGTTTGCTTCGGAAGTTACACTTAATAAAATCTACATATATTCTGTGGCGGGGCCACATTAGGTTTAGGGGTCACGTGTCCCTGAATTTTTTATTTTATTTTTTCTTACATATGTATATAAATAAAATTTTAAACAAAAATAATATTTAGAATAAAATGTCAAGGACATTTTTATATTTATGAAAACAATATGATTGTTTTATTGAACATGAAGTGACTACAACAAATTATATTTTTATGTATGAAAATTTTATGAAAAAATCTCAATATAAATGTAATATCCATCATTATTAATATACAAATATAATTAATCTCACTATATATGTAAAAATTTCTAAGAGTGTTAGTTATATTTGCATGCGGGGTTCACCCTTCATATGTTGCTTTATTATATTGGTTGTGATATCATATGTCAATAATAATATGATATCACTATTATATGAAATTTTTATTTAAATTTGTTGAAAATTTGATTTATCTTACCATTATATAATTTATTTTAAGACTTAAATATATGACTGTTTTTGCATTGTCCATGATACACTAGTTACACGCAATACTTTCTTTTTTATTTTACTCGAAATTAATTATAAAATTTTATGTAAAATACTTTTGTAATAATTTATTTCAATTTTTGTACTTAATATTATTTCAAAAATTACTATTATCTTCTTATTATTGGTTATGGAAAAAAAATTTAAAGTTGTAATCAAAATGTGCCCCTTCTGATTTAGTTTTCTGATTCCGCCATTGCATATATATATATACACACACACATAAATATATATATGACCTCTGTACTACATATTTTCTCAAACTAAAAATTATTTATTAAACAGTATAAGTCAAAATTACCTTTCATCTAAATACCCCTCAGGATTAGTCCTGGCTTCCCTAAAAATCGGAGGGTTGGGGATACCTGAGTTATCAAAAAAAAAAAAAATTACCTTTCATCTAATTTTTAAATAATAAATTTTTCAAAAGATGCACTAAACAAAACATACAAGCATATCTATATAGTGTGTTTAGTGTGTCTTTTTTCCAGTTAAAAATTAATAATTAGAAAGTGAAAGTCAAAATCATCCCTCACCCAAGCTTCACTTAACCCATTTTTTCCCTAAGTAATTTAACTTGTTTTGTTTGCTAAACAAAATTTACATTCAAACATATCTACATGGCCTATTTAGTGCATTTTCCCTAAGTAATTTAACTTGTTTTGTTTACTAAACAAAATTTACATTCAAACATATCTACATGGCCTATTGATATAATCCATTTATTGATATCAATAAAGTTATTTCCTTTTGCTTATCAAAAAAAAAAAAAAAAATTAACTTGTTTTGTTTACTAAACAAAATTTACATTCAAACATATCTACATGGCCTATTTAGTGCATCTTTCTTCAAGCAGAAAATTAATAATACAGAGACATAAGCGAAAATCATTCTTCAGAGCATCTTCAACCGTGCATCAAATTTTTTTTATCAAATTTGAGTAAAAATTTAAGTAAAAGTTTCATTTAATATCAAGTGCTCCAACGGAGGTTTTTGAAACTTCATCAGAACACCGGTCGACCGGGCAAACGACTAGGCGGATGTTCGGCCAGTTGACCGGTCAGTGTAAATTTTTCACAAATTTTTGACTTAAGGTGGTCATCCGGAGGGATATTCGGTGGTGAAAATCAAACGGCTATGAACAGTGATTTGATGAAAGGCACGTTGATTCTCAGTTTGATGAAAGAAAATTGAAATTCTGGATTTGATACCTATTTGGTAAAACCAATGGAGTAGGAAAATGAGTGATTTTTCACCAAATTTAAATTTGATGATAGATTTAAATAACTATTAGAGATGGTCTCACCAAGTTTTTAGAAACTTAAAATTTATTTAAATTATTATTATCATTATTTATTTTTTTATTTTTTTGTGTCGTAAACTATTACTAGAGATTATCCCTAAAAATCTACTACACATTTCTAAAAAATAAATGACTTATTTACTACAGCTCCTTTTATTTCTTACTTTTATTTTTTGTTTGTTGTCAAGGGAGGAGGGAGGGAGGGGGTTGGGATAAGGATTAGGAAGCGACAAATTGGAGATAAAACCAAGAAGAGATGGCTTTTATGGAGACAGTTAAGCTGAGTGAGAGAGTGATTAAGCGAGACAACTCAGAGATACACATCATTTGTGTTGCTGTGGCCCTTACGTTACACGTACTCATGCTGTGGTGTTGCTCTTGCTTTTAATTTCATTTTCCATCACTTTGTGTTTTTGTTTTCTGATAATAATAGTAATAATAATATAAACCCACAAAAAATAAAAATAAAGAAGCTAAAAACTTTTGAAATCCCAAGCTAAGTGAGGTTTTTGGTGGTGGAGATGGTGGTGGTGTAGTGTTGTGCCATTGTGCATGTAGCAGTACGTGGTGAAGCCTTGTGAGAGACCATTTTGTTTTGAGGCGGAGGAGGGAGGGGGTTAGTTTTTTTTGAGTGATGAGGTTGTTTTTGTTTTTATGTTCTTTAGGTGATGACATAAGGTCAATGGTACATGTAGGACGAGATCTCCACCACAAGTTTTGTCAACAAACATTATTGTCGATTGGGGGAGCTTCAATTTCCTTGCTACCATTTTCTTTCAATTCACTTTATTTTTAAATAGAAAATAATAATTATTAGCGGGTGGTGAAGATCCTAGAAGTAGGGTGACAAATGCAGTTGGAGGTGGTGGCTGCGGCTAGTGTTGGAAACAGAATGGAGTGAAGGGAAGAAGGTGGTGGCGGATGGTGAAAAGAGAATGGAGTCAAGGAGTCAACAAATTTTTTTTTTTTCGGCTGATAATAAAATAAATAAATAAATAAATAAATAAAAGGAAGATAGTGGCAAATGGTGTAATATTCCTCGCAATTTTAAAATGCATTGTTATTGGTTTCGTATATATTTTAGAATTGTCTCTTATTAAGTATAATTTATATAATTAAAGATAGAAGTGATTCGCATATTATTCGGTGTGACTCACATAGTTAAAGATAAAAATGACACTCATATTATTAGGTATAATTCACATATAATTAAAAATATAAATGGCTCTCAGAATCATAATCCACATAGTTATTAGGTATAATTCACATATAATTAAAAATATAAATAACTCTCAAAATCGTAATCAACATAGTTAAAAATAGATATCGCTCTAAGTAAAAATTATAATATCTCCATTCTAAGTAACTTTCACTAGGTGTGGCCCACATAGTTGAAGGTAAGTCCCACTCTGGTAAAAATTGTAACGTCTCCATTCTGAATTATAATCAGCGTGTTTAGTTTGAGTTTTTTGAATTAAATTTTTTAAAAATTAAGTTTTTTAGTTTTTATATTCTTTTGTTTTTAGTGAATATTTTTTAAAATTTAAATATTTTTTTTTACTTTTTTAGATGCACCTTAGTTAGATGTATCTAAAAAGTAAAAAATTTATGAAAAAATATTTTAAAAAATTAATAAATACATAAAAAAACAAAAAAATATATTGAATTCTTGTATTTTTTTGTATTTTTGGTATTTAGTGAACTTTAAAAAAAAAAAATTTACAAATTTTTTACTTTTTAGGTGTATTTATGTTCGGTGTGTCTAAAAAGTAAAAAAATTGCTTAAAATATTAAAAAAATTTAGTAAAAATATATGAAAAATAAAAAAATAAAATTTTTTAAAAAATATTTTCTAAAAAATGAAAACAAGCAAGCTGAATAATATTGTTTCCTTTAGGCTATGTTTTCGTGACTTGAGAACGTGTTGTTACTTAAAAAAAAAAAAAAAAAAAAAGCAGGATGTAGAGTCACTCACATAGTCTATAAACTTTTCTTGCCTAAGTGATATGGGTTGAGATTTTACATTTACCTCTTCTCAAAACCATACATTATCCTGCCACGCATATTTTTCATAATCCTTTCTTAACTTATAAATTCCATTATCTCATCACTTATTTTGATGTTTCTCTTATCTTGTCTAACAACAAAAAAAATATATCCACATAGAAATAATAGGCTTGCCCGTATTTAACTAGTAATGTTTTATTTGTTTTAACGATTTTTTTTTTCTTTTGCATTTAATATGGCAAACGATGAAAAATCAAGAAAATTACTTTATATGGTCAGTCAAAAAATCAATTAATTTGGGTATTTTTAAATTTTTTAAAAGACTATCTTTTAGACTTGACAAGATCAATAATATTTAGTGTGTTTGGTTTGAGTTTTTTGGATTAAGTTTTTTGAAAATTGACTTTTTCCGTTTTCGTGTTTTTTTATTTTTAGTGAATATTTTTTAAATTTTAATTTTTTTTTTACTTTTTTAGATGCACCTTACTTAAATGTATCTAAAAAGTAAAAAATTTGTGAAAAAATATTTAAAAAAATTAATAAATACATAAAAATATAAAAAAATATACTGAATTCTTATATTTTTTTGTATTGTTGGTATTTAGTAAATTTTTAAAAGATTTTTTTTACAATTTTTTTACTTTTTAGGTGTATTTACTAAAAAGTAAAAAAATTGCTTAAAATATTTAAAAAATTCAGTAAAAATAAAAAAAAAAACACGAAAAATAAAAAAATAGAATTTTCTGAAAAGTGTTTTTTGAAAAGTGAAAACAAGCAAAGTCATTATTTTATCAAAATTATAATCATTATTATCTTTTCACCATTCCTACCATTACTATTGTTACTAACACCATCATACCATTAACAGCACTCTTATCACTATCATCACCACAGTTAAGGGGTTGGCGGCATTCATTCTTATTGCCATCACTTAAATAAAAAAATAGTGGTGTTATATGTATCAATTAGTATACTAATTAGTATACCAACACTAATTATAATTTTATTATTGACTCTACCCATTATACAAATTACAAATACTAAAAATCTTTTAAATTATGTCATATCATCAATTAATATACTAGTTAGTACACTACTTGATGCATATCCAAAAATCTTTTAAATTATGTCATATTATCAATTAATATAGTAGTTAATATACTAATTAATGCATATAGTATTATTCATAAATAAACAAATAAAAGTTTGTCTTAAATCCCCTTAAAATTAAGGTAAAAAGGCAGCCATTTGTCTAGATTTTTAGAACCCGGGTCCATATGGACCATACTGAATTTTGAATTCGGGTTTTCCAATTGTTTATTAACGGAGTGCCTTTTGAACAATTTTCAAAACTAGCCGTTATCATTAGGTGTCTCCCACCGCCTTCAACGCGCTCTTTATTGTCTCTCCTCTGAACAAAGCTCAACACAAGCTCTCGCTCTCTCTCTCTCTCTCTCCTCTCCGCAAAACCCTGTAAAGATGTTCACCGAGGGTCTAGACCAAAGCGCAATCAATTGGATCAAACAGGTATTAGAACCCTTACAGCATTCAATTTCGAAATTCTTGATCATATATACAAATTTATCGCATGTCTTTCACAGTTCTTGAACACACCCACACACCTATATATATGTAGATAGATAGATAGATGTTCTGTTTCAGAAGGGTTTTCAATCTTGAATTCAATTGGGAAATTTTACCTGTAGGGATCGGAGATTGAACAACACCATGCTCGATCGCCATTAACAGAAAATTTTGATCATGAATTCATCGCACCCAGATCTCCTTTGTCTTTCAATAGCAGTACTTACATGTCTCCCCATGTTTTGCCTCCCCTGAAATTCCATTCTGGCTTGCTTGGACCTCATAACACAGTCACTCTTAGTCTGGATAGCAATGATGAAGACGATGATGATGGTGATGATGATGAAAGTGTGGCCTCGGTTCCAAATGATCCGGGTGGGCATTACTCCGAGGAAGAGGGTTTGAGATATAGTGATGTTGAATCTCTGGAAAAGTCTGTTGAGAAGTCTTATGACAATGACATGTTTGGTTCAAAATTGAACAGAAATTTGAATCAAAGTACAGTTTCTGGATTGGAGGGTGGACAAGGGTCTACTCTGAATAAAGGGTTGTTGATGGAGGATCTTCGGGTTGAAGTGCCGGAAAATTATAGAAGATTTACGGATGGTGTATTAGGTTTTGGGATGCGTGGTGCACACCTAAACACTGAATCAGGTGGAAGCTGTCGATTGCATGAAAGAGTTCAATTACACAATGCATATGTAAGATTTGATTTCATTCCCCAATAAACTATATATTCAGAAGGGTTTTTGGATTGGATTCTAATTGATTTGGTTGGACTTTGTAGAAAGGGTTTTTTGGATTGGAGTCTAATTGATTTGGTGGTAATTGCAGGGTACTCCCATTAGTAATGGTATGCGAAATGATGTGACAGACTTGGGGACTCCTAGTGCACCTCCAATTATAGATATTGGAAGAGAAGGAAACAAATCTGGAGCTGAAAATGAACTAAGAGAAGATTCTGAAGGTTTGACTGAAATGGAGAGGAGTTTTGATGCGATACACTTGTCTAAAGAATCAGAAGATGGTTTTCAAGGTGATAAAGAGGCATGTTCTGATTGGAGAGTACAATCACAAAAAAATGAACATGTTGAAAGGTATAGTAAATCTTCAGTCCATGTGCCATTGTGCATTAAAACTTTGCCTTGAGTTGTTTTCCACATAAAAATTGCAGTATGTTTTGAAAGTTTCTCTTGTACAGGGAAAACAAAACAGTAGCTGGAGAAAAGGAAGCACCGGCCCCTTATTGGCAAACAAATTCATTTGATAATTCACCCTATTATGACGCCAGGTATGATCCATTTTTTTGGCCTTTTTGTTTATCCTTGGTGTTCACTTTAGTTGGAGTTTTTATTGTTTAACTGCAACACTCAGACTTGTCTTAGTCACTGCCAAAGTAATCACATTTTTTTTTGTACCAAATTGTGCATCAACGTTACTGTAAATAGCCATGATCATATATGACTCTTGAGGATATGTAAATAGACTAGAAAGCAATTGGTATTAAGGCTTTGATACAATCGTTGAACTCAGGGTTGTTTCACTCTAGATGGTTTTTAGCACTTGCCCCTCTAAGTAGTAAGTCCTCACTGAATTTCGAGGATCAATTTAGCAGAGGGCTGCTTGCTAATTGTTGAGTTAAGCTGTGCTGAATCGCTTCCTTTACACACAGTCATTTACCATTCTGATATCTAAACAGCTCGCTTGATATACACGTGTGATCATTTTCCCATTCTGAAATCTGAAATTGCTCTTCTTCTGGCAGTGGTCAAAATGCATGGCAAACTCTAATTGCCTATGATGCATGCATTCGCCTTTGCCTAAATGCCTGGGCAAGAGGCTGCACGGAGGCACCTGAATTCCTACGCGATGAGTGCCTGGTTCTCCGAAGTGCATTTGGGTAAGTTGCCTTCTGCTAGTGTGTGCAGTCAATTATCAGCATTTGTTATTGGTGGTCGTCTTTTCAGTGTGAATGCTAGTTCTCAAATTTAATTAGTGATCTCTCCTTGTTATCTTATTAAATAGGCTACATAAACTTTTATTGCAACCTCGAGGTGTTCAATCAATGCAAAGGAAGGGTGCTTCAAGTACAGAACAAGCAGGCTCTTTGAAAGTAAAGAAAGTAGTTGGAAAGATTAGAGTGGAAGGTATGCTTGTAACTAGATGGGGGTTCTAAAGTTCAGTTTACTCTTTACACATATACTTCAGGTCATATGGAATGGGGTCTTTGACATGTCCATTCAAATGGGCTTCTGGCCATTGTCTATTGTGTTGTATTTGTATCTAGATTGCAAGCACCAGATTTCTTTGTATTATTTAGTTGCATTTTGTTTGCAGCTGCAAGGTAATTTTGATGATTTCAAATTTTCATCTGTCAAATATGAAGGTTTGTGGAGACAAGGTGGTTGTGTTGTGATAATAATGCAGATCTATTAGTTCTCATACTTCTATTGACATTGATAATAAAAAATAATCTGATCTTCTTTTGGACCTTCCTGTTAACTGGATTTGTAACCTAAAATTATGAAATAATTGCTTGGCAGTGAGAAAGCTTCGCATAATACCGAGACGGAAACTTAAGAGCACATACTCACTGAGAAGTGCAATGTATATGCAAGTGGGAGCAGAATATGTCCGACATGTTTCATCACTTGTGAAAACCAGCATCAATTCTCTTAAAATTGCCTCATTGTCGGTGACATCTGAAGGTTTGCTGTTCTTGACACATTGATCTATTTTTAATCTTTGCTTTACTTTCTTTATCTATCTAGTTTTTATCGATCACACATAGAAAATCAAGATTACTTTAAAAAGGATTAAATAATCATGACTAGTTTAGGAACCTAGATACCAAGAAAGATAGTATAATCAGTAAAATTTTCAGGCTCTTCCGCACCATATCCAACAAACATGACTATAGGTTCGGCGAAGACCCCACGAAGGGACTAGAAGGCCTGAGCAAAGACCAGTGATAGATGAGGGAGCAAAAGAACAATAGCGAGAGACTCGTAGGCGTCGATGGACGCGTGATGAATGTGAGAAGGATCCAAGGGAAAAATATAGATATAGAAAGAGAATCGAAGGAAAGCTACAGATGGATTAATACTTATATGCCGCTCGAGGACAATTCCATGGCAATGGTGTGGTCCATTTTCAAAGTAGGCCTCCATTTAAATTCCTAGACACAAACCTTTGGACATCTTAGGACAATAGGAGAAGAGAAATGTCTGTAGGCAGTATTTGAAGGCTATTCCCACTTCACATGCATTCTTCTCTTCTCATTTACACATTTGATTTTTAACTCTGTGTGTATCTATGAAGCACGGGTACTCCAAAAATAGTGCCGTACGAGTACCGGGTACTTACCGGGTGCGGGTACGCGTACCGGTACGGCGGTACGCATACCGGTACGACAAAAGGGGGTCCGGTACGTTTGGTTCATTTGGGTACAGCGTGGGTACGCCATGGATATGCGTACCGGGTACGGCAAAAGGGGTCCGGTACGTTTGGTTCACTTGGGTACGGCAAAAGGGGTCCGGTACGTTTGGTTCACTTGGGTACGGCGTGGGTACGCCATGAGTACGCCGGGACTCTTTTTTTTTTTTTTTTTCTTGTAGATTAGCAATTTTTTATTTTTTTTTTTGGTTCCCTTGCAGATCAGTAATTTTGATGTTTCTCTGCTGTCCTGTCTATTTGTATGAATTGTATAAGCATATCAGCAAATGATTTTGATATTTTTAAAAAGCAATTTGAACAAAAAAAATAACAAGGCCTATAAAGGGAAGTTCTGTGTATGACTATGCATTATGCTTTTACTTCAGATCCTCCTAGAATTTCTTTATAAAATCTTTAATCATAACAAACTTTTAAAGTTTATGCACAAAATATTAAAAATTGATACGGTATTAGTTGATTAGTAGTGGTTGGGAATGATGCAATTTTATGTATTATGCAAATTGCAATTGACAACCTGCCTCAATTGAGAATTTTTTTTCCTTTACTGTTGGCAATTAACTTTAAATCTTCTCCTGTTATTTCTTTGGTCTCACCCTATAAAAATAACAAATTGATGAGCAAAAAGAAAGATTTTAAAAATAAATTATGATAACAAATTCATAGTGCATAACATGTTTTTTTTTTTTGATAATTAAAAAAATTTCTTACCACTTGTATAACACATATTATATATCATAGTGCATAACATGTCAAAGTGAGAGATTTCACAAATATTATTTTTAATGCTTAATGGTTTTAAATTATAGGAAAATGAGTAGTTCTCTTTTTAGTTTTGATATTTAATTTTAATTTGTAAGTTGGATCCTTTAACCATAATTATATATATATATATCGGCATACCGCAGCCGTACCCGTATCATACTTTTTTTTGAGTTTTGCCGAATCGGCGTTCCCGCACTCGTACCCGTACCCGTACCGTACTCGTACCCGCACCCGTGCTTCCTAGGTGTGTATTGAGTATTGGTTTCCCATTTGTATTGATTCAGTTAGATGATTAGAAATTCCTGTCATGTTTGCAGAGCGGTTGTCATGCCTATTTCACCTGAAGAGTTCTACAGAAGATACTCAAGATGAACAAGGTTCTGCTATTTGCTTGCGGCCTGGAACTGGCGATTATCATGTGTTGTAAGTATCTTATTTATGGATGGTGGTTCTTCTGTTTCAAAGCACTGATTTCTAAGTCAAAAAAATTCTGTGAATTCTTATTCCTAATATTATAAAGTGACTCTTTATAGTCAAAATAAAGTGAATTGTATTTTGATTTGTTTTATTATTGTAAAAGCTCCTAATTTAGTAGAAAAAATTGTCTGAATGATGGACTAAAAGGAAGATGGAATCCACATTGTAATAGTAGAAACTAGTTATGAGTACAATCTTTTGTATTCGGTTGTATTTTATGAAAGGATTACAGGTTGGTCAGTGTCATGTTTACCCAAAGAGTTAGAAGGCACTCAAGTTGAACCATGTTGGCTAGTTGTTAGCAGCTTGAATTGTGGTGATTTTGATGGTCTTTGACCTTAAGATGTACTAGGCATACTCGTATAATGTTTGCTAGTGAACCCTTGACATTGCATTTGTTCAATGATACTCGGTTATGTTTACCATTAACATTAAAAAAAATCTTACTATGTGCATGAATTTCAGTTTTCCAGAGAACCAAGGTGATGCTCTTTTACTTGAAGTCCAGGATACCAAGAAAACTATCCATGGTCGAGCAATAATTCCAATTGCGTCATTGACTGAAAATCCTGTATGTACCATCTATTTATATTCTGATAATGGAGCTTTTTTTAATTTTATTCGGCAAGTTACATGATCTGGTAATCCAAACCATGCAGAATGATAGAATTCGGTGGTGGCAAATTTACCATGATGATCACGAATGTGTTGGAAAGGTCCAGCTCTCCATTGGTAGCACAATTACATCCAACGAGACTGCCCACATCAAGGTATAATTTTATCTCAATACAGCAAAGCCATATATATAGCCCAACTAGTTGGGTGTCAAAATTTTCCTTTTGCTGAAAAAATAACTCCCTCAGTGAGGAATAACTTACTTGACTTAAAGATACTGGCTAATGTTTAGAATGTTAAATCGTTTCATTTTGCAAAAATCACATAGTTATATAGTTGTTTTAGTAATAAAAAAAATTGTATGTGATATCACATATAATGATGTATATAAATCTCCTGTACTCATGGACTGGAGTGAGACATTTATTTCTTGTTTGATTCTAAACATACGACAGAGTGGACCTATTGTGGAAACGCTTGCATATGATCTGTTGCTGGAAGCTGCCATGCGTTCACAGCACTTTCATGAGCGAAATTTAAGGCTAGATGGACCTTGGAAATGGCTGCTTAGCGAGTTTGCCGACTACTATGGAGTATCAGATTCATACACTAAGCTAAGGTACTTAAAGATCAACACTAAGTTAAATAATATTTGGCTCATACATTCCTGGTTCAGGCGTCCCTTGCAAAATTTTCACTCAACTTTTAAACTTCTACAGATATCTTTCATATGTCATGAATGTGGCAACTCCTACAAAAGATTGCTTAGAGCTTGTGTATGAGTTGCTTGTGCCTGTTATAAAGGCCAGGACTGAGAAAAGCTTAACTAGACAAGAGGTAAGCCTTTCCAAACCATGTCCATTATGTTTGTAATCACTTGAATGATACTTTGCACTTGTCACTAAGTTTCCTAGGAGCAAAAAAATATATGACGGAAAAGTTAAGTCTCTCAAAATGACCAGTTGCATGTGTTGCTCATACCTGGGGCTCTTCGGAAGTAGCTAAATAAAAAGATTAAATTGTGTAGTTTTAATTAAAACGGGAAAAATATGCAAACAGATACGGGAGTACCTGAGGATTGTCCTCACCAAGCTGTGCTCCAATAGTGTCATCAAATAAGTATCAGTCTGGATATGACAGTACTCTACTGTGTTTATTGATTTATTTTTGTGTGCATGCGTGTGTTCATTCCTGAGCTGATTACCTTAGTAGGGCCTTTCAATTTCAAGGATTTAGACTTAGCAGGCTAGTTACAAACATTTTGATAATTGTGCCTAAAATCCTTTAAATGCATACTAGTTTGGTATCCTTTGTACACTATCCCATGTCAGCCCTTGTTATTGGAAGACGCATATTGATGCTGTTCACGGCAACAAAGACATGGTTTTGACACATCCAACATGTGTGGTTGGTTGTGTAAGGAGTGCTGGAGAGGTGTCAATGTCCAATGAGGATAGTTGTCTCTTGAGAATACCACAAGATTATTTAATAATTCTCCTAATATAAGCTAGAGGAACCATAGTACTACTACAATTTTGGTTAGTGACTTTGCTGTGATGTTTTATGGTGTTTCCTTCTTGGAAGGTTTTTCTGCACAACATTTTGTATGACTTGTTTCTTACTCATGAACATAACATAGTTGTTTAACTACTTGTCCTGCAGAAAAGCATATTGTTGGACTGTGAAACCCAAGTTGAGAGTCTCTTGGCAACTGTCTTTGAGAACTACAAATCGTTGGATGAAAACTCTCCATCAGGTTTAACAGACATATTTGGTTCAATACCAGAGGTTGCTGCACCGGCTTTAGCACCTTCAGTGCAAGTATACACTCTTCTTCATGATATACTTATTCAAGATGCACAGACAGTGTTGAGAAACTATCTACAGGTGAGCTACATTTACCAAACCAACAAATATACAATATGAACATGAGGTCCACATACTCTACCTTCCGCTGAAGAACATGTAGACTCAAATCATGCTATCTTTTTTCACTTGTCTGTGCAACTAGATTGTCTTCTTTTTTGCAATCCGTTCAATGTTTCAGTTTAAACCAAATAGCATTTGTTTGCAGACAGCAGCAGCAAAGAGGTGCCGCAAGCACATGTTGGAGACTGATGAGTTTGTGTCAAGTAACTCCGAGGGCATTCTTATGGATTCCATTACAATCTCCACAGCATATTTGAAAATGAAGAACCTTTGTATAAATATAAGCAGTGAAATTCAGGCAGATATTAAGATCCACAATCAGCATATACTCCCTAGGTAGGAAACTCTCATTCGCAATGAACTTATTGCGAAATTGGATAATATTTTTTATAGAAACTGATTTAGACAGTTTGATTGTAGATAGGCACTGATAAGAGTTGAATTTTGTTAACTTCTCAAGCTGATAACAACAACAATTTTATGACTTATATTTTTCAGTTCAATTGACCTATCAAGCATCACAGCCACGGTTTACAGCATCGAGTTGTGCAAGAGGCTTAGATGTTTTCTTGCTGCATGGCCTCCATCTAGCCCCCTGTCACATGTAAATGAACTTCTGATAGCAACTGCTGATTTTGAAAGGAGTCTTGAATTGTGGAATATCAGGTTTGAAATTTTTTAGCAACCTACCTATTTCCAATGTAGAAGTTGAAGCTTTCTTTCTCATACTATAACTTTTGTATCCTACAGTGCAGTGCAAGGTGGTGTGGACTCGAGAAATTTGTATCACAATTACATAATGGTTTGGGTACAGGATATGCAACTTACCTTACTCGAGCTTTGCAAGGCAGAGAAGGTACCTTCCTTTTAAGCTTTTCACATCCAAGCATCATATTCAATCGAATGACTAGCATTTCTTTCAAGAATCAATCAGACACTATTTACTGAATAACTATGACGAGGAACTGCTTCTTGCAGGTGCCATGGTCTGGAGTACTTACAAATCATTCTACCTCACCATTTGCTGAGGAAATGTATGAGAAGATCAAAGAAATGCTTATCGAGTATGAAGTTGTCATGAATCGATGGCCTCAATATTCATTGGTTTTGGAGAATGTGAGTTCTAAATTTTACCCAACAGTTACCACGAGCCACAAGTACTGTTATTTACTAACTCTAATAATTTTCCTAAATGTGAATTGCTGATTTTCTTAAGGCTGTCGCAAATGTGGAAAGAGCAATCATAAAAGCAATGGAAAAGCAATACAGTGATATCTTGACTCCATTGAAAGATAGCATTCCAAAAAGGCTTGGTATGCAAGTTCATAAACTAACAGGAAGACAATCAACTGCTCTTTACTCTGTTCCTAGTCAAGTAAGTTCTGAAACTGTATACTATATCCGATCAAGGTGTCAACTGAATTAGGCAGCAGAAACGACTGTTATTACATTTATCATGAATTCAGTCTGAAAATTTTGTCAAATTAGGACTATCAATTAAAAAGAATAGAAAATTTGGGACATTTTGTGTCATAAATATTCAAGCTGAGCAAAAAAATTCTTTCAAAAAAAAAAAAAAAGAAAAGTTCAGCAAAGAACTCTTCAACCAAAGAATTCTCCTCCTAGCACTTACAAAAGGTGCATCTGTCTTACTGGATTTTCTTGTCCGTCCTTGGCAGTTGGGAACTTTTTTGAACACCATCAAGAGGATTCTTGATGTTTTACACTGCAAGGTTGAGGACATTTTGAAGTCTTGGGCATCCTATCTACCTGTCATTGAAGATAAGAAGTCGCTTTTTGGAGAGCAGATGAACGGAATAACTGTCCTGTTGAGAACAAAATACAAAAATTACATGCAGGCAACAGTAGTGAAGCTCGTCAACAATGTAAGCACTACCATCCCTCTGAGACTTTTTTTCTGGTTTAACAGCATGTGGCAACCATGATGTTCAACTTCAGGTCATAATCCTGCAAGCCACCACTTAAAAAGGAAAAGATAAAATTAACTTGGATGAGGGGAAATTATTTTTTGGAAACGTTATACTAAAATTCAACTTGCTTCATAAATTCAAGGTAAAGAATTGGAAAGTATATGAATATTAACTTAAAATGAAAAGATAAAATTAACTTTGATGAGGGTAGATTAGTTTTTGGAAACTTCATACTAAAATTCTACTTGCTTCATAAATTCAAGGTAAATAATTGGGAAATATATGGATTATATGAATACGAGCTGAAGTATCTGATAGGTAATACTCTATAATAGTGAAAAAATTGAAAGTTCAAGGAATAATTGGAATCAACTGAATCTAGCAATAAAAGTCTAAACCTATAATCGAACAGCACAAATTTTAACCTGAATAAAATCCTAGAAACAAATACAAACTCTGAGTCCATATATGTATCTATCATTGTGTGTATGGTACTTGTTTCAGATGCAAGATAATAGGAACACACGGCTCAAAAGGATTCTAGAGGAAACAAAGGAAGCAGATGGAGAGGCTGAGGTCCGTGAAAGAATGCAAATGCTAAGTTCACAACTCATCGATTCCATATCTAACTTGCACGAGGTCTTTACAAGTCGGATATTCATTGCAACCTGTCGTGGGTTTTGGGATAGAATGGGGCAGGTAAAGAAAATATACTACTACAACATATTTTCCATTTGTATATGGTTGTGCTTCCCTCTGATGCATTGTTCATTTTTACCAGATCGTGTTGAAATTTCTGGAGGGCAGAAAAGAAAATCGAGTCTGGTACAATGGCTCTTATTATGCTCTTGGGGTAAGTAGGATCTTTTAACAGCCAAGTCATTTGATTATACATCTTAAATTTATGGGGGGAAAATAATAAATTTATTCCCTTTCCCTTTTGCCTTGTAGATTTTGGATGACACTTTTGCTTCCCAGATGCAGCGATTGCAAGGAAATGCCCTCCAGGAGAAAGATCTTGAGCCCCCTCGATCAATTATAGAAGCTCGATCCATGCTTAGTAGAGATGCAACAAATGCAACAGATACATCTACTTACTTATATTTCTAGGATTAATCATTCTTGCTTATCTGTTGTAATAGCTAAATTAGTATCCATACTTACTGTATATTTGCAACACAGATGTGCCAAATAAGTTCAGTGTAGTTTTGTTTGTAATCTTTTATATATCATTCTTTATGTAATCTACCGATTCTTTCTGTATTGTATTCTTCAATATCAATAAAAGCTATCAAATTTCCAGTAAGGGGTGTCAAACCATCCCTTAATTCCTACTTGTCTGCAACAAGAAAGCATTTCAATAGCCAGCAAGTCTGTAGAGTTTACCACTAGTGTTGTAACACAGTACCAATAAGAGCAATAATCAAAACTGTGACATTTCCACCACCTTATCACAACCACATAACATTTCCAAACAAGTTGAGACCTATCATCACTGAGAAACTACAAAATGTCTAGATACACCCTAAGCGCATACAACAGAGCAGAGCAGAGTGAACGAAAGAAAGACCAAGTCATTGCATTGAAAGTGGCCATCAAAACTGGCGGGTCCACTTTCCATGTGTCTGTATACTAACCTTGGTGATTCTGATTAAGATAAACATATGTTATTTAAACAAAGAAAACCACAAAAAATTACACTCTGGATGGATGTAGCCATCTCTAGAATCGCCAAGCATCAGACTTCATATTTGGTGTCCACCCTTCGTACTTCTCAAGTTCCTTTCCCTTGTTGGATTTGCTGAAGAAGACTTGCTGCCAGCTGTAACGTAGCTTGCAGGCGTTTCTGGGGATCTGCATCGTCTGCTTGCACTCCAGAACTGTGCAGTTGTTGATTCCCTTGAGCACCTGTCTGAAACTCTCTTTGAGGCACCACAGGCGCATTTGATCCCTGCTGCTGAGGCTGCAGTTGACCAAACTGAGATGCCGAAAGCTCAGAATGTACCTGGTTCTGTAAACCATATTGCACTGGTGTCCTGTACAAGTTTTCAGAATGATTCACGATGCTTGGCTCCCTAAAATCTTCCCCTATAGACGAAGCGGGACCACTCCCCGGCTGCCTTGGTTGCCCAAGAAGGGATGATGCCAATTGCGCGAGTTTTTCAGGTTGAAGCACTGAAATGGGCATGGATGAAGAGACTTGAGGCTTAGCTTCTATTGGGATACCTGAAATTCCAGTGGTGTAACTAGGTTCTTGCACAACCCTTGGCATGACCGCATTACATCCCTGAAAAGCAGGATCAACAGTGGTATTTGATGCTTGTGATGCTACATTACCAGTACCAGAATTTGATTTCTGCGGATTTTGAGGTGACCAGTTTGGTACAAATGTTGGGTTTTGCTGATGAAGCATATAATCATGCCTGTTCTCATTAGCGGGATTAGATGTACTTCAATAGCATGAGCAGAGCCCGACAAAGATGCAGGCGAAGCTGCTGTAGACGAATTCCCCAGAAAAGATAAATTACTGACCCCAGATTTTCCCATATTTGGAAAAGGCGGTAATGGGGTAAAAGGTCCTGACGGTGTATCCCCATGGTAAGGCATGAAAATTAGTATCTATTTTTTCATTTGGATGTTGAAGAGAAGACCTCAAATTGGAACCAGAATGTTCTAACCTTAAAATAACACCAGAAATACTCAATTTCCCTGGGACCTTGAGTACTTTCTCCGAGAATTCTGAAGGGGGGTACAAGAAACAAGGTGGTCCTTTCATCCAATTTAACCACTGCTGCTCGCTGTTTCTCCTCCAGATAATGCATGAATTCATTGTAGAATCCAATATCACCATCACTCCCTGGAACAAAGAACACCACCCAGGCACTAGCTGCTTGATGGTAATGCTTTGCAAGCATGTCTAAGCCAGTCCTTGCTGTGTAATCTAAGAATTCAGGCCTGCAGCATTAGAATATATTTATAAATTTCACTAGCCAAGTTCTCATGTGCACATGAATTCAGGTGTCAAAAGATACTGAATTTATTGTCTCCTGTTTCACAGACATGAAAAAGGTCTGATTTGTTTCTCATTGTATTTGAAAATAGCCAATTTTAGTTTACATAAAGTGAGTTCACAGACTAAAAGATCTGTCATGATAGCAGGGTTCCATTCTCATAGGACGACTAACAGTAGGTACTCTAAAAATGAGAGAGGAAGACATCTAAAAGACTGAAACAAATGATAAAAAAAACACTTTCATGAGAAGATTTAAAGGTTTAACTAATATCTTAGGTTTCATGTATGGTTAAAAGCAGGCAAGAGGGGAATCAAATAATTAGTGTACCCTCAAATCTGAAAGAGAAATGCAATAACCGTCAGTAAATTATATAATCTATTTGGCACTAGTCATGTCAACTACTCCAGAAATCTCACATTACCAAAGACGAGTTTATCACTTACAACATCATGTCCAGTACTTTTCCCCACAGGAAAGCAGCGAGCCCGACAGATGGGAGTTCCTCCCTTTGCTATAGTCCCTTCCCATTTCCACTCTTCAGTCAAAGAAGACTGATGTGATTCGGGAGTTAATCTTTTCCACTCAACAGGGTTTGGAGGAGGCAAACCAGAACCATCTGGGAAGCTATCATAAGATGCATACGGTTGGGTTAAATTCATAGGGCGGTCATCAATTTGATTATACCCAAAAGGTTTAGACTCAAAATTTTTATCAGGGGCCTCGGGTTGAGGAAGATCATGGAACATCCTAGGGAAACCATGTTTTGCTTGGTCCGAACTGGAGAAATGATATTCTGGAAGCTCATTCTCTGAAGGAAAAGAGCCAATTTTTAGTTTCTTAGCTCCATGAAAGAGCAAGGGCTCTTCTGGCAAGTCCCAAGAATCATCATAGAATGGACCTTTTTGAGGAAATTGCTGAGAAGAAAAATCATGGAAACGATCACCTCGGTCTCTTGTAGGACTACCACGGCGTTCATACATATTTTCTGGTAATCCTAGTTCACGCCCCGGTTCTTGGAACCTCCTCTGTTCAAATGCACCACCCATACCTTCCCATAAATTACCCTTCCGGCTTAAACTCATGACATCAGGATCCCGAGACTCCAGATTTGGCACAAAACGAGATCTCATGTCTGGATCTTCGGTGAAGCTCCCAAAATTTCTATCCTGTCGAAAGTTCTCAGATGATCCCATGCGTCCATATGACTTGAAATGTGGGGAAGGAGGGGAATTCATTGAGTTCCTTCCACTGTTGGATGAGCTAGATTCACTCTTTGCAAAGCATATGTGCACACGAGGATTACCAAATAATTTCCCCTGGAGAGTTT
The DNA here is from genome assembly GCA_036172215.1 of Camellia granthamiana. NCBI lineage: Eukaryota > Viridiplantae > Streptophyta > Magnoliopsida > Ericales > Theaceae > Camellia > Camellia granthamiana. The sequence continues at coordinate 30,876,455 of CM069911.1, read as the reverse complement.
GTTTTGCCCTGCAGGCTGCCACTACATTTTTGAAGCGAACAAAGGCATAACTACGACCTGGAAATGCAGTAACCTTCACAATCTCACCAAATGGTGAAAAAGCCTTCCTTAAAGTCACTTCATCTACCTTCAGCAAAGCTGGAAACCCTATCCATAAGACCTCACTTGGCGGTTCTGCATTTCTATCACTTATCTTGGATTTGTTGGGATAAAGTGGATCAGGACTAGAATGACGTTTTCTAGAATCCCTGTGTGAGAATGAAGATCCTCTTACTTCAGACCTTTCATCTCGGCGTTGCAAGTAACCTTCATCACGTGATGGTGTTGATGACTTATCCTGTGATGTAAAATCATATCAAGCATACAACAAATTATTTACTTTCATTGACGAAAAAAAAAAAAAAAATTTAAAAATTTTTCTCTCAATGTGATATAAGATTTTGATTCACCAAGATTAAGGGGAGTCAAAGAAGATGAGCTTACTTGTAAATTAAAGGAAGAAGAGGTACAATGTTTTGATTACATGCACAATGGAGAAAGAATAGAAACACAATGTGTTATTGAACATTGTATTCTCAAATTTTTCTCTTTTTTTGAACAGATTGTATTCTCATTAAAAACTTTATGAATTGTCATTAAAGCAATCTTTTAAACATCTCAAAGATAACCAATTATATTGTTTACAGACACAAAAGGAGTTATCAGATCATTAGAAGAGGATGGAACAGAACCAAAGGACATACAGGTTAAAATTCTACAGTGAACTTACCTCACAAGAAGAAAACATTCTACTAAATTTTTTCTAATTTTGGGTCATTTTTTGTTGTTAGGAGAGGGTTGGGGCGGAAATCTGTGCAATGAATGTAATAGGATATGACACAATTTCAATGGAAAGAAACCACGTCAAAACAGAAATCTAATATAAATCATGATAAATCTGGAAAGTTTATGCCAAATAATTGGAATGATTGGTAGTCCAAAACTCAAACACAAGGCATGTAGCATGACAAGCAAAGCTCAGTCTCAAACATTGCTGACAGTTTATTAACAAACAGCATCCAGTAATAGGCACACAACTGGTCTTCAATCATAGCTCGCTTTCTCTCTGAAAGAGAGAAGGTGAATACTGCCTACACTTCAAAATTTTGGCATAGATGAGATGCAATATAGCAAAGAGTGTTACAGGATTATCATGAATACAGCAGTAACACATGCATATATGAGCATGGAAGACAACTATTACCAATCAACTAACATATTCAGATATAGTCCACTACACCCGAGGGAAAAGGCAAACAGGGACAAAATAGACATTATGGAATGAAATCACAAAAAATGATTTCATCACTTCCACAAGGAATTCAAGGCAATGATCTGCCATTCATCCTCCTTCCAAAGACCACAACCAAATTGCATTTGTTAAACATATTCCCCAAGCATTAAGGTTGAAAATTGAAATCACTCTTGTGCAACTGCTGGATTGATGATCCCATAACCATTCAAGAAAGACCAAAGGAAAAAGACAAAAAGAAAAAAGAGAGCATGTAGTACAGTTGCAGTTTTGCTTATTCTTACCATCAACAAAAAGTAAAACGAATTTTTTAAGGACAAGAAAATAAATCCTAGGTAAGTGTGGCAGTGCATCTGCTTCTATTTGAACCAGTGATTATGCAACCATGATACAAATTTGGTTAAATGTTTAATGGCAAGGTAAAAGCAAATGATTAAATACAAAAAGCATAAAGCAAAGTTGGAAGATGTGATACCTTGATAGACAAAAATGATGGAAACAAATAAGATTTCTTCTATAATAATAAGGCTTTAATAAATTGGGATGAGTAGTGTATTGGAACCTTTTTTGCTGAATAAACTTTGTCATCTCACAAAACAAACCTTTAAATAAAAAACTTTCGCTGTAAAATTACTCCCACAGGCTACAGCCACAATGACAGCACTAGAAAATTAATTATCCACATTAAACCATTCATTGAAGCAAATTCCCATGTACCCTGACTATGCTTCTATTATATCAGCCCCATCCACCACAAAAGTACCAATTCTGGTGCATGAATCCTAACAAGATCTAGATCTGATGCCCACGACTAGGGGTGCTTGCGATTCGGTTTCGAACGGTTCAGTTTATAGTTTGGACCCGCCTGCATATGCACAGTTTGGGAAAAATTGAATCCGCAACCGCCTGCAGTGCGGGTTGCGGTTTGTGCGGATAGGGTTCGCAGATGTGCGGGTGGTTTGCGGATTGGACCTTTTTTCTTTAAAAATTTATTTTTGGGCCTTTTTTTTTTTTCCCCTCATTTTGTAAATATTTATTTTGGTCCCTTTTCTCCCCATTTTCTAAAATGCTCAACATTAATAATTAATGAACTAAAACTTATAAAATTAAAAATACAACTAAATCAATTCCTAATATAAGCAAATCATTCAAAATCTTAAATTTTTAAATAAAATTATAAACTAACACAAGCACGTCTTTCAAAATCCTAAACTAAATCATCAAAATCATTCACTACCCAACAATATAATTAAAGTAAAATCATTCAAAATCATAAATTTACCTAAAAATAATTCTTCATTAACTTTTACATTCATTCAAAATGCAATAATAAAATAACAATAAATTATTGTCAAACTTCATCCAATTCAAACCCATTAAATAAAATAAAAACATTTGCAAACTCGCAAACTCCATCTAGGATAGGATGAATGAAATCAACAGGCTAGGTTCTTTAAAAAAAAAAGTCTAAGTGCGGGCGGGTTCTTGCGGGTACGAGTAAAACCTGTAATCCGCAATAATGCCATATTCCAAACCGCATCCGCCTGCATTGTGTCTGCGAAACCATTCATTTGTATGCAGATCAGTTCAGATTGGGCAAGCTGGGCGGTTCGGATAACCCTATACCCAGCCCTACCCACAACCATCATAGGAGGTATATCTTCTTAGTTTTCATAGAAGAAAAAATCGCAAGCCCTTAATGATCAAAACACCAAGCCTTTAAAGAATACCAATATGATGCAGATTACAAAGACATTGCAACACATGGACTTAGAACTAGAATCAATGTCAATGTAGTTTATGAAAACCTTTGGACAGATTGAACAGACTCAACAAAACTCCAATGACGGTTGTAATGACAGATCTGGCATGCTTGAACTTCAACAATGTTGATGGGCTCAAAGAAATGACACTCATTAATCACCTCAGGACAGGCTTTGTTCTTGAATTATCTAAAAGCTGAATGTCTCTCTATCAACACAAACCTGTTATAATATGAACCATAGTTCAGTATATAATATGTGTGATATCCCACATTGATAGAATATGAACCCTTAGCTCAGTATATAATGAACCAAGTAAATGTTTATGCTTTTAGGTCACGTTGATAGACCCACCTAATTTGAGTTGTTCGCCTTGTGGCTAGTATTTTGCTTGGGACATTACAGGAGTTCTAAGTTTATCAAACCATGTATCTTGTATTTCATTATTTTACACAAGATCTGGTTCCAGAGTCCTTCAATAGTGCGTGGGTGAGTCATTTTGATTATGACCTGTTGAAATATTTTCAAAATATTTAAATGTTGTTTTGAGTTTACGGGTTTTTTTCAGTTTTTTGCTTCTTTTTGTTATTGCCTTTACGAAGTCTTGTTTCACATAGGAAAGATAGGACAAAGTTTTCATATCTTGATTGGATGGTTAAAATGCTACAAAATGAGATCAAAGGGTCAGATTTCAAACGGTCACTATGACAGTTGTAGAAGTAACTGTTTAGTGGCAGTTTATGACTGTTATTAATAGTTATTTTAATTCAAATTCAAAAGGTGAGACACGACTGTTCCTAATAGTCATGTTCTGATCTATATGTAGATGATCAGGCATTCAAGAATGGGTAGAAAAAAATATTCAGGTTACTCTTCCTATTTTCACAAGGTTTTCTAGAGGTGATCTACTGCTCTTTCTCTTCTTCTTCTGGGTTCTGTTTTCTGCAGAAACAGAATTCCAGAACCTGTTCTATTTTGTGCATCACCAAAGGTATTTTGGGTCAATTTTCGCCAAGTGCAAAGCGCAGATTGATAATCACTTTTGGCTGGGCTTCATTGTATCCTAGAGACGATTTGTCATTACCCGTTGCACTATTTGTGAGGGCAAATAACGTCTCAAGGACAGCGACATTTGTAATGCACCTGGAAGGTATATTTTCTATTGCTCCTAATATTATCACCATACTTATTTCTCTAAGACCAGCATTTACCTTCTCTTCTTTCATTTTGAAGGTTATAAGATGCCACCTAAGAGAAGCAAAAGGAGTACTAATGAAACTAGCCACAAGGTCACACTAGCCAAGGGGATACCCCTGCCCCTATTCTTGCTCCAGTTGCACCAACTAGTACTCCAGCTGCACCAACTACGTCAGTGATGCCTAATGATCCAACTAACAGCCATAAACATAAGGCCAAGTATATTAACTGAAGAACTGATGGTCTCAACACGCAAGAGTCAAACACTAGTGGGTCACAAAAAACCCATAATCCAGGCCTTTCTGAGGTTGAAGTGTAGCAGTAAATTGCAGTTAGCAAACTTTTCCTGGAATATTGCACATCTAAAATTCAACAATTGCTGAACTGCCCAATAAATTGTACCGGTTTTGCTTGAACTGAGTTCACAATTAAAACTTGCACTGAGAATGGCTATAATTGCTTGACAGTTTAACAAGTATTCAAATAAGATAGCTGATACAAACAAACTACAAGAAACTTCACCATAATGGGATTGAATGATTAAGTTCTTTTTAATGTGGCATCAGATCTTAGTAATTATCATCTGAAGTATGTTATTGTATTTATTTATTTATTTTGCACATTACAAATTATTACTCTGTAGCTGACAAATTTGAAGAAACCCGTTACAGTGCAAAGGCATTTTGGTTTGCCCAAGGTACTCTACTGCAGTGGGGATTTGTCTGTGCTGAATGCTTGATATGTGTTTTGGTGACTTGAGCATAGTTCACTGTTAAAATTTTATTAGAATGGATGTAGGAATTAATAACGGAAATAACCATGAATAATGTCAAACTTGTTGAGTTGCTTGTCCTTAGAAGGTGTTTCAAGAAGTGCCATATTCAATTATTCTCATGTGAAGGTGGAAGATGATGCTTGAAGAACAAAAGATCCTGCTCAATTGAGTTAGCTTTCCAGCTGCCCTAGATAAGAACATTCTTTTTATCATTAAAGTGGTGCTGCAGAACAGATTTTTTGTTTACAAATGGTATTACAGAAGATATTATATGTCAAGTGATATTTGACTCTGTTACTGCAGGTAGTTTTTTGGCAATTCATGAACGAAACAATTTAAATTGTGATCTCATGTTTAGGTCTCAAAACTGTGTTTCGGAGGCTATTTTACCTTAGGAGGCATTGCAGCGAAGGTACAATCATTCAACAGAGTGGCCTATAAGTTGTATCTTGTAACCGTTGGAGATTATATGCTTGATTGGACCTGCGGTGGTCCCAAATTGATCCCATTGTTTTTATCTGTTGGGGTTTCGACATTAAAAGTTGCTGAGTGTTATTGTTGCTTGCTAATTTAGATTTCTTAGATATATTATTGTGAGGTTGGTTATTTAAACTTGATTAACCGGAAAATAGACATCCAAACCATACCTACATTCGAAAATTATTTCAAACTCAATTCATTTCCCTAGTGCTCATGAAGCTAATCCTTATTCTAGCTGAGTACATGTTTCAATTGATGATCCAAATACATTCATCAAATGAAGAATCCCAAGCTACCCAACTTCAAAAACAGAATTCAACACCTTGCTTTAGCAGCTCACACACACACATTAAAAGGCTGAGGATTTTATATGCACTGAAATTTTAGTGCTAGTGACAAAATTTTCATATGTAATACACGGTACACCTAGGGCTGTGGCTATTCCATAACTAATGAAGCAATCTAACCCTAGCACATAAGTCAATATGATGTATTTGCTACACAAACCAGTATATAGGATTTGTTTTGCAGCTTTCACCCAAACACTCAAAAATATTGAATAATCACAGAATTCCACTTATCATCCAATGTAAGATTATATATTTGATCAGGCAGTTATATCACTCACCAAAAGACTATTCTGTAATTCTTGCTTCATATGAAGTCTGTAAATTCAGTAAATCATCTTCCAGTGAGAAGTTTTGAACACCCTAGATGATTAGATTTTACATGAAAACATGATAGTTCAATCCCTTACCCTAAGTCAACTGAATACTATGTTCTTGGGCCTCATCACCTAATGCCTGCCTGGTGTTTTGCATGTTTCAAATCGGTTATTTAAGGTGATTAACAGCACCCCCATGGAAAGACCAATAGCTTAAAATATCATTCCATTTTTCACAACTTAAAATCAAATTAAATAATAGTGGAAATATTATGCCCATTACTGAAAAAAGCTAACTTTTGACAAGATAAAAAACCGACTAGAACAGTCAACAACGAGGATCAATTTTTCATCACTAAACACAAGCATTTGCTCTAGGGAAGTGCATTTACAAACTACAAAATCTTACTAACATACCAAAAAATTGAAAATATAAAAGCCAAACTTATTACAATTAGTTTCTAGTTCTAAGATAAAAGGATTCAAATCGATACATGTACTTCAGACTGGATGACATTCAAACTCTAGATCAAACAAATCATGTTAGTGTGAATTAAATTGGACATGGAAACCATCTAGTGATGGTCCTTTATGTCAGTCTCTGCAAATGGCTTACCCTTGGTGTACTCCATGAAGAACCACTTCTTAAGAGTTTATTTTGGGAAAGCATGATCAAATTCTAAGATTTGTTAAGTGATTATCCAAAGTAACTAAATTTCAGATATTTCAGAGGACAAATTACGTGTGTTGAGCTCCAAAACTTACTGGCAGAATCAATTTGCAATTATGTGTAAACTGGCAAGTGGGTGTTATTCACTGGTCCCAATATCTGTGATAATGCACACGCAGCAATTTTACCCATTCTCTTTATAGATTTTTAATTATTAGTTTTAAAAAGCATGTACCTTCTGATCTTAACATGTTCATCACACAATATCAAGCAATAAATTATTCAGCTTTGGCAGTTTGCAGCATGTCCTAATGCACATATTTGCTTTCAGAGACGAAAAAATTTCATTGTCTTGAGAATTGGCTTCATCACATTGAGCCCGTTTGAATGGATTGTTGCGTTGAAAAAATTAATTTGAATTGATGCGAGTGTGAGATTCCAGAATCCCTATACTTCAACATTACATGTCAAGTTTGATCAAATGTGGGTGAGAGTGCTGCAGAGCATACCAACAAGAGAAATGGCAAATCCAGAACTTCCCCTGTCATGATGGAGTAAAGTTTTTGGAAGCATTTTAAGCGTTTATTTGTGCATCTTCGGTTCAGTATGCTGCTGGGCAGATTTTATAGCATTATATAAGGTTTTTGTAATTAGGGAATAAAGATATTTTGATAATTTCAATAATTACTACAAAATACTCTGTTTTTAAATTTGAATCTTGCTCCTTACAGGAAGTAGGAGTCTTTTTTAAGCCTCTAAATACAGGTGCATTCTTATTGAAAATGAGTTGATATTATGAAAAACTGATAATGTGTTTTGTATGAGTTTTGTTTAACCGTTGCAAGGACATCTTATTCTCGGGTTATTAGCCCCCTTTTTCCGCCCCTAAACCCTAGTCTATCAAGTTCAACTCATCTCCAACCCTTTTTCCCAACTCTTCGGCTGATAAATCCACACTAAAACACCACAAATAGTTGCATCCCAGAATAATCTTGCAACTAATTCTAAAAAAATTGTAACTAGAAACCTATGAATACTACACCCAAATTAGCCTTTTGAAAACCTCAGAAACCTTCTTCTCCCTCACAAAACCTAACTCTAGAAGCTTTCCATAAGAAAAACTCATTCCAATTGTAAGCAGCCTTGGACAAAGTTTCTTAAATTAATCCTATACCACAAAATTGAGGTCCTAATTTATAATTTAATATAAAGATCCTTTTAAACATTAAACCTTGCTCAAGTTCCTATTCTCAAATTACTATTCACAGTCATAGAACAGACCCCTTCATTCAGCCCCTCAACCCTAATCTATCAAGTTCAACTCATCTCCAACCCTTTGGCTGATAAATCCACACTAAAACACCACAAAATAGTTGCATCCCAGAAAAATCTTACAACTAATTCTGGAAAATTTGTAACCAGAAACTTCGGAAAACTAAACCCAAATTAGCCTCTTAGAAACCTTCTTATCCCTCATAAAACCTAACTCTAGAAGCTTTCCATACCCAAAACTCACCACAATTCCAATCGTAAGCAGCCTTGGACCAAGTTTATTAAATTTGTCCTGCACCACAAAATTGAGGTCCTAATTTATAATTTAATATAGTGATCCTTTGAAACATTAAACCTTGATCAACAGCTCCTTGAACTTTTTAATAATTAAGTATGAAGAACAGAAAGGATTCAAGCTGAAAACATGTTCCTCTCTTAAATTTCTAGGACCAAGATAGATGACTTAAAATTTCCCTTCTATTAATGGACGCAGTAAGCATGACAGTTGAACCCCCAAAATGCAAATTCAATTTGAGTACTAAATATTGGAAATCGTCATTTTAGTTGACTAAGAATCATCAAATGTAAAAGAAAGAGATGTTTATCCCTCAATTACAATGTCAATGCCATAGCTTATGCAAATAATCATCTCCTTACGTTATCGCTGGTGAACAAGATGATGGATGGCCCATTGCAATCACACATGATTTAAGGGTAACATTGTTAGTGCCATTAATTTTTATATTTAGCTTCAAAGACAAAAGAGGCCTCCTTTTTGTAGGCTGAGTACTCAATATAAAATGAAAGAAGAACCTCTTCCATGGAATTGAATGTCTGCTCTTTACATATCTGATTACTTACAGGTTCCCTTCGGTTAATGGTGGTGGTGAGCATGAGAAAGCCCATTCTAAGGGAGGAACAGATTACAGATGACACTTTATTTGTCGGATCATTAATTTCTTTAAACTGCAACTTTTTGTCCAAGATAGAAGAGACATCCTTTATACTAGCTGAATAAAAGGCAGTACATGCAATGGAAAGGGAAAGAAAGACCTATACTCCAAGTACAGTGCCTGCATCTCATTTGATTACTTATATTTTCCCTTCTTTTGATTGTGTTTGTAAGCATAACTGTGTTGTTGTTATGCTTATTTACGTACGGAAGACTTGATTCTCAAGTGTACAGTTGCTAATCATAGAATTTTGTGCAACATGGAAGTGACCCTCCAGCTGACTGAGTAAATGTAAGCCTGCAATGGAAATGGAAGAATGATGGACCTATTCACTAGATTAGGCTGTCAACTGCTTTAAATCTGATAGTTAATTTTATTTGTGATTAGCTCATCTGTTGATTAAACAGCCATACTCAACAGCATGAAATGAGGGGTGGATTTTTTATTTAACGGTCTATGAATCTTCTCTCATAATAATTCGTTGTTGGACTTGGACTATATGTTTCTTTTCTCTGTTCTTCTTCATCATGTGTTAATTTGATCGGTTATTGCTTTCAAATAATGAATTAAATAACTGATGGAAAATATACACATACAAGAAATGACAGCTACATTGCATAGTAAAAAAAACAGCCAAAAGTGGGCAAAACTAACCGCCTTTGCAAACTCAATTTTAAGTGGATTCCCCGCAACAACAAAACCATTAAGTGCACTCACAGCTGCAAAAGCATCTTCTTCATTTTTAAAATTAATGAAGGCATAGCTACGACCTGGTTGGAAAGAGACACTCTCAAGTTCCCCAAATTTTAAGAAGTGACGAGTTACATTTTTTTCGTCTATGCTGTAAGACAGATTTCCAACCCAAAGGTGTCTTGACGGAGGAGCATTACTTCGCCCATGATGGCTCTTCTCTTCCATTCTTGGAGGGAAATCTCTACGAATTCTGTCCCTTCCTCCTCTGCTACTCTATCAAAGGTATCACAGAAACCAGTCATGATCAAACAAACAGTGTCATTAAATTCTCAGTATCACACACAATAAACATAATACTCTACGATTAACAGATAAATGAGGGGAAAGGGTGCGTCAAACACAGGTCCCCACTGAAAAACGAATTCTGTATTCAGAACTAAAGGAAGCCTCCTCTATCTAGTCACTTTCAAGATCAAACAGAGATATGTCTATGAAATTATCATTATACATGTTGTGCACATGTGTTTATACACCCAAATATTAAAAATAAATAAATAATGGGACATTGAAGCTCAAAGAGACCATTTTTATTTTGCAAATATTCAAAGCAATTACATAACTGGCCCTATATGATTCTTTGAGACATGGAAAAGTTGAATAAAGATTTTTTAAAGTGTGTCGAGTTCAATCCAGCAATGATTCTCTATATGATTAATTATAGATTCGACGATGCCCGTAAAATCCTAACAGAAGATGAAACATGAACAGTTAACAGCATACAATTGGTAAAGTTGCAAATTTGTAAAAAAAAAACAAAAAAATGAAGAACGAGTGAAGTGGAAAGAGAACTAACCATTGTTGTCTTGAATTCAGCAGATCACCAAAATTCACACTTTTCAGAGAGAATCAAGATGAAGCTAACTATGATATAGAAAGAGAGATGAAAGCAGAGAGCAGAATCGAAGAATCCCACAACTGGTTTCGGAAGAGCTAGAAGTGGATTGGATTAGGGTTGCGAGTTTGAGGGTTTGAGCAGCGAATTCGATTTAGGGTTAGGAATCGGGGTTTCGCTTTGTGAGGCGAGTGACCCAATATACTTATTCTTCAAATTTCCCTATTGTATTAAATTTTTATTGAATAAAAAATAATCTATATATATAAAGGAACTAGCGTATCACCCGTGCTATGCACAGAATAATTATAGATATTTATATTTGTTTTAATTTTATTTTAATATATATATTATGTTTTTTTAGGATTTTTTATAAAAATAATTTAACAATCTTATCACTAGCTATAGTATACAGGAAAAATTAGAAAGGCTACTGCAGTAACTATGCACTGGCTGTATCTATAATTATTTGTATAAGGGAATTTTAAATGCTAATCAAGAATTTTGACTAAATCAATAAATGTAGGCATATGGATTGAAAAAAGTTAATAAATGCTGATCAGGAGATTTTGACCAAATCAATAAATGCTGAGATTTTTTTTTTAAAATCAAAAATTTAGAAAATTAAGATTAAGAGATTGGAGCTCCCACAAGGCTTGGGGTTTAGAAACCCCTTTTTTTTTAATATATTTACAATTATCTATATATGTGAATTGCGATTTTTAAATGTTTTTTTTTTTTAAATGTCTTCTTTTTTTCTTTTTTTATATTATATTAAAATTTAATATTTTGATAATAATCATATGTGTTGAGCTTTTCAAGAAATTAAATGTCTTCTTTTTTTTATTATATTATATTAAAATTTAATATTTTGATAATAATCATATGTGTTGGGCTTTTCAAGAAATTTTTTTTATACTTGTTCTTAATGCATTAAAGTGTTATTATGAGGGATAATAATCGTATGTGTTAGGACTTTTCAAGGAATTCATGTGTTGAATTTCAAAGAATTTTTTTTATGCTTGTTCTTAATGCATTAAAGTGTTATTATTAAGGTAAGACTTCGGGGTTGGAAGAAGTTAATAAATACTAAGGGTTTTTTTTTTAAATCAAAAAATTAGAAAAATTAAATTGGAAGATTAGAGCTCCCACAATGTTTGGGTTAAAAACCCCCTATTACTTAATATATAGTATAGATAAGTTGAGAAAGTTCTAAACTCTCAAATTAATTTGGTTAATTTATTAATTTTTAAAGAAATAAAAAATTTTCTTGATTAGTTCCTTAAATAAAAAATTAAAAAACAAAAAAATATATTTATTTATAATTTTGAATTTTAAAAATTCAAAACAATATGATAAGTCACCCTCGCTCTTTTTAAAAATAATGTTAATCAAAACAATTAAAATAAAAAAAATAAAGTTTATGATTTTGAATTTCAAAATTCAAAATAATATGGTAAGCCACCTTCATTCTACTCTCACCTTTTTCCGAAAATAATATAAATCTAAAATTTCAAAAATTCAAATACAATTCTCTCTATAAAATACTCAATATTTGATCATTTTTTCAGTCCGGCCAACTCCTCTCCAAATATAATGATTCAATGGTTATTCTCTCTCTTTACCAATAGTGCAAACTTATTTCAAGTTTATTTGTTTGTGAATTTTTTTTTTTTTTTTTGTAAATTTATATTTTCATGTGAGTATTTTTTTTCCAACTAAATTGATAATAAATATATATCTGTTAATTATCTTTGTTTTCAGAGTTGATGTGAAGTGTTTTTTTTTTTTTTTTTTTGTGGATGTTTGTTTATTTTTTATATTGTTGTTATTATTTCTTTTGATATATGTAAATTAATAATATAGTTATGAGGTTTTTTTTTTTTTTTTTAAAGAATAAGGCGTCTTATATTGTCCTTTATGATTTGGCCATTTTTTAAATTTCTTAAACAAAATTTTCAAATTTTTTATTTGTAAAAAATTAAAAACATTTAATTGCCTTACCCATTAATAAATAAAATTTTAAATAATGAATACTATTCCATAATTTATGGATTTAAAAAAAAAAATTAACATCCATATATGGAATAAAAAAAACCTAAAATCACATATTTTTTTATTTTTCATTTTTAACACTTTAAAACTTTAACGATACCTTTTTATTTTTACAACATTGTCTTTTTATATTTACAAAGATAAAAAAAACTAGGCTGAAATTGCATAATGGTTAGTGAAGATAGTGAGCATGGCAACAATAAGGGTGATGATGAGCTCAATCAGAGCATTGCTTGAATGGATTTTAAAAAGGTGAATGTTAAAATAATAGTAGATAGTTTGGGTTATGAATTGATTTAGAAAATTAATATGTGGTTAATATTAAGTGTGAATTTTACCATATAAAAATTAAATATGGATCATATATTGTTTTTATATATAATTTTGGATATTTTTGTATAACTATAAAAAATTATTGTGATCATATGTTACTTATCATTTGATATATTATTATTGTATTATCGTAATGAATTTTATTATTAATGTCAGTTATCAATGCAGTGGTGAGACGTCACATGATAAATAAAAATATGTTTTGTTATTATTATTATTGATAATATATTTCTTTATTTACCTTTTTACAATGTTCAAAAAATTAATTTATGTTTATTGTTAATTTTTGTAGATGAGAAGTCAAAAATAAAATTTAATCAAATTCAAGTTATAACTAATTTGAGATTGAAAAGGAAATTTCAAAAGAAATTATAATTATATATAATTTAAAAATATTTTTAAAAAAATACAAGGAAAAATTGAAACTATGAATTCAAATTATTAAACAACCTAATTTTATGAAAAATTGTTCAAATTTGAATTTATAATTATTAAATATTTTGAATAAGTCATTAATTTTTTATTTAGATTTTAACCTGATCTAGTCTTAAGTAGTTTTTCAGATATAAATATATCTTAATATTGATATAATCAATATTAGCCATATTTTAAGAAGGGTAAATTATATCAATAGTCTCCGCATTTTGTCTCTTATGTCAATTTGGTCTCTGTAATTTCAATTAATTTGATTTTTACTCTTAATTTTAGATTTTGTATTAATTTGGTCCAATTGATAATGTGAGTTAAGATTTTTAAAAGAAAATAGTTATTGAGTTGGTTGAGATTAACATATTAAGTTGAACAAGTTTATAATTCTGTCTACAAAAGTATAACAAATGCGACTCATGTGTGTATTTTCAATAATAAAAAAAAAATACTAACAATTATAACAATTGGACCAAATTAAGATAAAATTATAAATTTAGGGTCAAAATTGAGCAAATTGCAAGAACAAAAATAACACAAGAGTTAAAATATAAGGATTTCCAATATAATTTATCCTTTTAAAAATAAGTACATAATTTCTTAATTAATTTTGAAATTGTTAATAAATATACGAAACAAATATGTACATATTTCCTATTTTTGTTATATATTTTTTTAAATATATTTACTAATTAAAAATTAAATAAATAGGTAAGTTTACTAACTCATGGATTGGACATGAATCAGACGGTTCTCTAAGGACTAGGCTTAAATCAAGAATTATTGGCAAAAAAAATCGACTTGAACGAAATTTTCTTGGCTACTTTTTAGTATTTAATCCAATTTTAGAACTCCCAAATTAGCTCATATCAGTCACGAACTGATAAACTATGATATAATTTAAATATAAAATTTAAATTTATTAGGACTAAAATATGACCTACAATTTGGGGTGGCTTTATCTTAAATAATTTTTTTATACATAAATATATATAACTATTCATTTAAATGTTTTAAACATAAATATATAGTTCTTTTTTGGGCAAATTACAAACACCCCCCTCGAGGTTTGGTGAAAATACAGATTCTCCCCTGAGGTTTGAAAAATTACAAATTGCCCCCTGAGTTTCATAACAAATTAGGAGAAATTAAGGGAGAATATGTATGAAAATAAAAATCTCATGGGGTAATTTGTTATGGAAATATAAACCTCAGGGGGCGGAATGTAATTTCTCAAACCTCAGGAGGGAATTTGTATTTTCACCAAACCTCGAGGGGAGTGTTTGTAATTTGCCCCTTTTTTTTTTTTTTAAACTATAGTTCAAACTTTTTAATAAGTATGCATAAAATAAGTCCATATTTCTTATTTTTATTATAAAAAAATATTTACAAATATTTATTTACTAATTTAATAAATAGATAGATCAAATGATTCATATAAGTTGGGAACAGAACAAGACAATTTTTAATGATTTGGTGAAGGATAAGTTGGCGTAAATCTAATGTTAAACCCAAATTTAATATTACAAGTGAATCCTAATTCATTTTTACATAAATCTTATAACATAAGACAAATTATAATTTTTAGATTTCACAAAACATGAAAAAATTAATATTGACAAATGTAATTTACTACTATCGTATGATAAATTAAATTTACGAAACTCATAGGACGAAATGTATTTGTATTTTATCATAAATATAATTTTTGTGATTTATTTTTTAATTTTTACCACTTAAATTATTGCATATATTTGTTATTAAGAACTTAGAGCACACAATTGATGATATAAGAATAAAAAAAATTCTCTTATATGTAACTATGATAAAAATGAATAAAATTTAATTAATTCTAAATAATTTTTACTAAATATTGTAGATAAAGTTTTTAGATTACTATTTAATTGTAAAAATTAATTTTTGATTATTTATTTATACCCGTGGATAACATGGGTGATTATGCTAGTTAAGAAAGTTTATTTTCAAGAAGAATTGGGTTGGAACATTCTAACAAATCCTAATTTACATCTTAATTTCAGAAGAAAAAAAGAAAAAAAAATGAGTCTTCAATTTTTTCAATTTTAATTTTAATTTTTTAATGTATTTTTAATCTAAGTCATTCGCATATTTTCATTAAGTAAAATTATTGAAAAAGTTGTTATATTTTAGTTACTAAACTTAATGAAAATTAGTATTTTAAAAAAAATTTATGCACAATTTATTAAAAAATTCTCTTTCAAGTACTTGTATCATAATTAATCTATAAGATATTCTTATTCCAATAAGTCATGTTATTTTAGACATTTGATCCACCAAATCTTAATTCTCATATTTAATGAATTTTATGAACAATTTTATCCTTATAAATATTTGTTGAACTCTTAACAATAGTATGCACTATTTTGGACTATTTTAAATATTTCATGATGTAAACATTCACATTAATTAAATTTAATAGTATGAATGTTCACATTGATAATGTGAATATTTTTTTTTATTAGCAAAAACCTTTATCGATGAAATCGACATACATAACTATGGTTTTACGTCAATAAATGAGAGAGGAGCACAGAGAGCATCACAGTAACACAGCATGATCCCAACTAGATTGGTACCCAGATTGATAATATGAATATTCACACTATTAATATGAATATTCATATCATGAAATATTCGCATTGTCAATGTGAATATTAATTTGCGCTTATTATTATGGATATTTTAGTAACTATGTCACCCATAAGATTTATTGAAATATAATAAAATAATTTGAATTAAATGGAACATGAGTAGGTGAATATGAATTTATGAATAAATGCCCCTTAGTTTAGTAACTAAAATATATCTTTTTCTTATAGTTTTACCTAACAAAAATAAACAGCTAATTTAAATTAAAAATAAATCAAAATATTAGAGTTAAATTCATAAAATTAAAAATTCAGGATTTATTTTGTTACATAACTCAAATTCTAGAGTTTTTGTTTTCTTTTGTAATTTTTCAAAAAAAAAAATCGAAATTTATATTTTCTAGAGACAAACTATTGTTTAAAGTTTTGAATTTTGTTATTTTAAAATTTAATACTCACGATGTGTAAATACAATTTTTGCATTAGCACTTGGAAAAAAAATGCAAGAAATGCTTGGATGTTAATGGATCTAAAATCTAATGACTTGTAGCTTTTTATTTGTGCCAGTGGTTGTGCAGATACCATTTGGGGGATCATATTTTTTTAGTCAAAAAGTTAGAAACTCACTACAAAAGAGGTGTTTGGTAGGGCTTATTTCCAGTTTATTTTAACTTTTAGCTTAATTTAAGTTATTTTGATGTGTTTTGTTCAGCTTAACAATATAGCTTATAGTTTTTTGTAAGTCAAAAATCAACTTATTCTTTGAGTGGGGGAGGAGAAACTTAATTTATAGGTCAAAAATCAGCTTATGTTCACAGTTATAAGTTATAATCACTTTCCCACAGTTCTACCAAACGGGACCAAATTATCATATCACTTTCTTTACTTTTTTTTATAAAAAATCAAGAAAAACCAAAAACCAACTAAAATATGAGAATAGACAATTCTCAAACTAGGTGTGTTATGAAATCTATACAATTGGCAGATTCTTCAAAAAGAAAAATAAACAAATAAAATAATTAATTAATTAATTTTGTATCACAACAAGTCTTGTTTGTGCATTTTAAACATTAAAAAAAAAAAAAAAAAAGGGTCTCTTAGTAGTCTTCAAAACTATAAAAATAAATAAATAAATAAAAACTTGGTTACAGTTGTTATATAATAGTTTAGATAGATTCATGGATAACTAATAAAAAAAAGTAATCTTAATAAAGTCTTAATCTCAAATCATAATCAAGAAAAAAAAATAGTTTTAAAGAAAATCATAATCAATGATTCTTAATTTTTTTTTAAATCATAACCTAACTGTTCATAAAAATAAAATAAAATAAAATAAAATGGGACAAAAACATATCATTTCAACAAGATCGATATATCAATTTTGCCAATTTTACACCTCTACTATTTTGCATCCCAACATATAATAATCTCCATAGAAATTAATCTAATAATTAACAATAGACTTTCACCCATAAAAAATAAAAATAGATACAAATTGTTGTATCCTAATATAATTGAAGTTTAAAGTTTTTTTTTGTTGTGCAGCTTATCCAAGACATTCTGCATATAGCCGAAAGCAGAGACTTCAACAGAGACCTTCCAATAAAATTAACAGACTTGTCAAAAAAAATTGTTCTACATGAACTAGTAACTGCCTGGACTGGCTTTGCTTCATCAAATTCACTACAAAACCTTTATTCTAATCCTGGCAGCCAAGACATTTCTCAGCTCAATTTGGTAGTTATAAGCCCCTCCATGGACCCAACAAAGGCTACAATGGTCACAACCAAGCAAACTGCTCTAAAAGCCTGAAACACAACCCACATTCTTGTCCAAGCTTTTATATTTCTTTGCCTGAGGTACATCTCCGCAGGGAAGTATATAGCCAAAGGCCAAAAGTTCAAAGCACCCAGTACTCCTAAAACATCGTTGAAGTAAGGAAACAGTAAGGCAATTCCTGTGGTAGATGCAACGTAAGTAGTTCTAAAGCATAGCCGGAGAAGATTCAATTTGAAAACCGGCAGCATTGGGAGCTTGATGGTGTAAACATTGTTGACAAATTCATTGTCGGGGAGTTTCTTTGTTATCCATCTTTCTGCTTCAGCAAATAATGGCTGACTGTACACCTACCAAATGAAAAATATTAAAGAGAGGTAGTATATACTTACCAGCAAGAACATTAAGAATAAAATAAAGAACCCTGAATTTAGAATTTAACCATAAGCATCCACAAAATCCAGTTTGTGCTGTACTGGTTGACTTTAGTTTATACAAGCGTTAAGCACGCTAATCATTTTTAAGTTAGTCTAAAGACACTTGCACATAAATTTAAAGGATATATAGCTGATTTGTTTTTAGTTCCAAGCAGATAGTTATGTTTTTAGTTGGTTTTAAGTTAAGACTAGAGTTAAAATTTGGCGACTATATGTTTGCGAATTAGCCATAACTGGGTATGTGTATATGAGAGAGCATAAGAATTTCATTTGTATGTCTACTGAATGGTGATCGAGGTCAAAAGATTAGGGGCATAACAATTTTCAAAATGTTAGCATATAGACACTGTAAAGACAAAAAGAAAAAAATTTGTTTTGTTTGTTTAGAATATAAATTTAGGAACAAACGTATGACATGATAGAAATTGATGTATATGTGGGGATATTTTTAGTTTTTTTTTTTTTTTTTGTTCAACTGAAGAAATGACTGAAAGGAGGTTTAAAATCACTGTGAATTCCTAACAAGTTATAGTAGCAATGTAAATTCGTTCACTGAAATTCGTATAAAAGATGTACATTAAATTCAAGTACAGTTGGAGCATAAGCATATCCATGATTAAACCTCAATTGCAGCACAAATATGTCACATTTAATTTCATGAATTAAGGAGGACCTGATATCCTCCAACGAGATGAAGAACGACACATGCGTTAGCGAAGTCAACAAGCCAATACGGTTCATAGAATCTGAAGCCAGTCAACAGATTTCCAGATGTTTGGTCGCCGAAGGCAGCATACCCGAAACAAGCACAGCAAAGATAGAGGGTGGTAGTAAGAAAAATAGCTGCTGCAGAGGCCTTCTTCATGGTCTGATTTTCTGGTGTTGCGACTTCAGGGTGTCCTTCATCTCGAAAGTTTGTGGTTTACATTTTTGGCTTCAAAATTATATTAAAACTCTTTACATTTAACATCTGAAGAAAAAAAAAAATGGAAGGTTGTAGTAAAATGTGTTATATTTTTAGTGGTAGCACAATTGTCACACCTCTATCTCCAAAAGAATAATGTTGTATGTGAAAGCAAAAGCGATGTCTCCGATTGCTTGGGCAACAACCCATACTTTTTCAACTACAGTAGTTTTAGAAACTCCATAAATGTCCCCTTTAATCTTTCCATCTCCTGCAATTACATTTTATAAAATCCAAATGCAAAAGCAATGAAGGAATACATACATAGATGGATCACCCGGAGGCTTTTCTGTTTCCTCATAGATTAATAAATAAATCCACAGCAACACAAATTTTTTCTTTCAATGCCTGTCTTGCTTAAAAGTTGAAACAAATTGAATTCAGATGCATAAATATTTAACAGCACAATATACTATTTGAATTAATTCTTGCTACTAGGAAACATATCCATACTGGACAAAGAATTATTCACCCCAATATGGTTGTGTTGTGCCCACCGGTGCACTATGCCTATAAGTGATGATAGTTAACAATATGAACTGTCAGAGTTACCTATTGTCACTACAACAAAAGTTGCCTATAGCCACGTTTTTTAGACAACGTTTTTTTACAAACGCTGTGGAAGGTGTAAAGTGCAATTAAAAACACGCGTTATCCTCTTTTAAGCACCCGTTTCACTTTATTATAACGGTGTTCCGTCTCCATTTTTCTTTCCGTCTCTGTCATTCTCTCTCTATCATCTTCTCTAGTTCTAGGGTTTTCTCTGTCTCTCCTCATGCTCCTTGAGGTTCGATTTCGATTACTTGTTCAGATCTAATTCTAAATCCATCGATTCTTGAATCGATTTAGGTGAAATTTCTTGACGATTTTTTGTTTTTCTTAATTCTGATTCTGATAATTTTGCAGAGGAAGATGGACCGGTTGAGTTGCACGAACGCGAGGTTACGAGACCGAGAAGTGAAACAGGATCGAGATCATGGATCGGGATCGAGACAGGGATCGGGACCGAAACTGGTCGAGTCGAAGCAAGAGGAGGAGACAAGATCATGAATACTGGGTTTTTGGAGGGATTCTATCTAGGGTTTCGAGTGCGATGGCGTTGGATGCGCCCTACCTGTTGAAGCTCCTCCTAAGGTTAGTCCTCCGGTCGCTACCACACCTCTGGTCTCGTCCTCTCTCTCTCTCTATTGCTCCATCAGATCTGGTCTCAAACACATGATTTACTATCTTCCTAGCTCTTCGATCTGGCCTTTCTTCAGTCGAATTGTACTCTTTTTAATCTTTTCAGTTGCTATTTTTGGTCTGCTCTCTTTTCAATAGAATCTCATTCTGTTTTTCAATCTCAGTATTTTCAATTTTTTCAATCTATGTTTGTATATTGGTAGAACATAATTTTATGTATTTCTAATCAACATAGGTTATTAGACTATGTTATTCCTTTTTGTCTGGAAGGAAGAACATTAGAATCGTTGATTTTTTTATTTTTTATTTTTAAATTCAGATTAAGGGTGAGAATGAGATTCAGCCCAGTTGATGTGGGAGCCATGAGAAGATGATAAATTGATTACTAGTATGAAGAGTTAGTCTTGTTAGTATAAATTGGGTATTGCATCATTTTTTCTATTTATCTTAAATTTTCTATTCCCTGAACATGTTATGTATGAACCAAGACTGCACTGGATGTACAACTCTCTCAATAAGTCAACAAAATTTTCTATTCCCTGAACATGAGAAGATGATAAATTTTTTGGCTGGTGCAGATATTTTCTGTCTTGAAATTATGCTGTTTGGTGGGGCAACAAGGGGTGCACTTGGTCAAATTTTCAGCAAAGCACATAGAAATTAGGTGCAGAAAAGCTGAAAAATGCTAAGCTTGTTTGTCTTCTGGCCCAAAAACAAGGTTGATTCAAATGAGCTTGTCCATTTTTGAATACATGATGAACGCTAGTTGTTTGCAGATTGCTTTTTAACACTGGTTTCAAGAATTGGATGTTATATACAATATATAGTGGTTTTCATGTTGAATATATAAATTCTGAAAAAAAGGCTTTCCTATTCTTCGATTTTTCTTGTATACATATTTGCTTTAAAAGCATCAATTTTTTGTTGTTCATCCGGACTCTTCATTGATTTAATCCCATTCTGTTCTCCAAGTTATGAGGAAGAAAAACGAAGAACTAACACTAAGAGCTATTAAAGGATCTACTGATCTTTGTGTATGTGGTTTCAGGAATCATGCCAAGAAGTTCAAGCTGTAATCAGTTTTCTAAAACCACAGGTGATTTCCTTTTAGAAACTCAGTAAAACTTGATAATGGGCAGATCATTGAGCAGGTTGATTGCCTCCTTCATATGGCTCACTACAACAGTCATCTTCAATCTTTTTATGGAGACATTAAATAAGTGTGAATGTTTTGACTACAGGCTGTTTTCTTGGAACTATGCTCAAGTCGTGTGCCTGTACTTACTCTTCAGACTTTAAAGGTCTATGTCGGTTTCTTGTATATATTAGTTCAATCCTCTTTTGGTTTGTTTTTCCCATGATTAACTTTTAGATGATCATCTCTGGGCAAGCTTGCTTTGCAAAGGATGGTAATATGTCATTTTCCTCCTCCTCTTATCTTAGTACATAGCTATCTTTTGTTGAAATTCAATATGGGAGATTTAAAGAGGTATTTTATTAACTATTTATAAGCATTACCATTTTGTGTTTCGGAAGAGTAGAAAATATTCAAATGTTTTAGATCAAGCATATATGAGCTCATTTGTTGACATTAATGGCCCATTCATGAAAGGTGGGTCTGGGTTTTTTTGTTTGTTTGCTTCTTTTTGTTTTGTTTTTTTCCCAATCCCATTTAGTAGATTCTAAGATATCATTTTGGGGGTCATATTATGTGGAAGCTTGTTGATCTTCTTTGAGCACGCTTACTTTGTCCTAGAAGTCTGTTGCTTTTGAATTTTGTATATCTTGAATATATACGACTTGAAGGTCCTGACACTCTGTACCGTGTCTAGTTGCCGTCAATTATCACCATAAAGAACTGGTCACTAAACCATAATTATTACAAGATATCAACAAAATCAACCTTTAATGAAATATTTATACATTTTCTAACAAATACCTTTCTCTCTCTCATCCCTTTGTTGGACCTGAACCTCCATCAACCATGAAAGCACCACCATTCCCTTTGCAACCCCCTCTGTTACAGATAACCACAACCTCACACTAGTTCCCTCACCCAAGACAAACCAACACTAGCTTTCATATCTACCATTCATAGCTCTAATCAATCAACTCCATTGCAAAAAATTTAATAAATCCTCAACTTACTCACATATCTGTGGATATAATGAAACCATAGGCTACAACTCAATTGAACTAAGCCTTTCTCCCAATTACTTGGGATTGGCATGGATCCTATTAAGCCATTTCACCAAAGTTATACATTAGAAGGATTGACTGTGTAAATATAAAACAGTACTGACAGATAAATTGGCCAATGTTAATGGCCAGTTGTAATGAGAATGGTGTTCTATTCTGGACTATTTAAAATAAAACCTTGTATTTCAGATTTTTTTTTTTTTTTTTTTTTTTTGATTTCAGGGTTTTTCTCTTACATAATGCAGACATATTCCTAGATTTTGTCAAGTAGTCTTTTGAATATTTATCATGCTACTTGGAAACTTACAGAATGGACATCCACAAATTACTGAAAGGGAGTTGACATTTGCAAATGATGGTAATGTTGCTGAAGATCTGATGCAGAATCATGATGTATTCTTAAGTACCCTTCGGTCTCACTTGACAAAATTATAGGTCTGTGGATCTCATTTATTACTATTTTGGCATTATTGCTGATTGCTGAAATTATCTCATGTATTAAGCAGTTTTCCTGCATGGAAAATTACTGGATATTTGTAATAATTGACAAACTTTTGCCTCTGATTTTCCGTTTTGAAGAAAATTGCTATTCTCTCTTATGTGAATTGCATTCAAGCATCTTGTTTTATGTAAGGATGCAGATAATATAAAATTCTAATGAATGTAGGTGGTGCGCCATTTTTGGGAACGGAATAATATCAAGGGTGCTATAGATGCTACGAGGAAGTTGCCTGATCATTCTGTGGGTATTTTTTGGAGGATTTCAAGCGTGTTGCTTGTTCGTTTCAAATGGTTCCTATTGGTAACCAATTTCTTCCTTGTTTAATTTTATGAAGATTGTATGTGGTGTAGGTACAAGTAGACCTGATCAGTATTCTCATGAAGAAAATGGAGATTCTCACCTTAGGTTTGCACTAAACATGGGGGGCTGATTTGAAGAAAATTCAAACTTTTGACAGTATATGACTGAGATTTGGAAAGTTGTAGGGTTAAATCTCCAAAGGAGATAAACTAGAATTTTTATGGTCTTTAATTTGGCATTGTAATTCAAATTTGAGCCAATTTGTGTTCTTTTATATTAATTATTAGTTAATTGACAATCTCTATTCCTAGTTAAATTTATATAAATTCTCAGTTAATTTTCAATTTCTATTTCTAGTGAAATTCTCAATTAATTGGGCTGTGTTCTTAAAAAAAAATGACTTTTTGAAAAAAATGTCACTAAATGATGTCATAATGACATCACACCTGATGCAAGAATTAAAAATGAAGAAAGGTGGCGTTTTTCAAAAAAACGTCGCTGAATGACGTCACCATTACATCATTAACGGAAAAGTAAGTGTCTGTCAAAGATTTTGCGACGTTTTAAAAAACGCCGTCTAATGTTTTTAGCGACGTTTTGGAAACGCTGCTAAGCTATTGCGGCGGCCGTATCTACGACGAAAATATTAAACGTCGTAAAATCCTATTGTGGCGTTTTTCAAGCCTATAGCGGCGTTTTAAAAACGCCGCTAAAAGTCAAATTTCTTGCAGTGTGTTTTTGCTAAGCCGAGTCCCAAACCAATGGAGGAATACGAAAAAGACATTATTGCAGCAATTATTGAGAGCCATGCAATGTTATGTGTTAGAGTATATTAGTTATTAGTGTGTATCACTACAAGAAAAAGCAGAATTGGCGACTAAAAATAGAATTTTCGTCGCTGAAAGTAGCAGAATTGGCGACTAAAATGGAATTAGTAGCCAAAAGTGAAGACTTTTGGCGACTAAAACGGTTTAGTAGCCAAATGTATAGTTATTGGCGACTAAAAAAATTTTAGTAGCCAAAAGTGAAGGTTTTTGGCGACTAAAAAAATTTAGTAGCCAAAAGTATGGGTTTTGGCAACTAAAAAATAGTTTAGTCGCCGATTATACGTGTTTTACCGACAAAATTAAATTTTGTAGCCAAAAGTGAAGCTTTTTGGCTACTAAAAAAAATTTAGTAGCTAAAAGTCTACAATTGGCGACTAAAATTCAGTTCAGTCGCCAAAAGTGGAGGTTTTAGGTGGGAATTAATTTTTTTAGCGACTAAAAAAATAATTAGTAGCCAAAAGTATAGAATTGGCGACTAAAAAACAGATTTAGTCGCCAAAAGTGGTCTCCTATTTTTTTTTAGTAAATAATTTATTTTTTACATAAATTATATTGAATAAAAATAATTATGTTTATATATATAGTTTTATATTAATACGGGTCAATATACTATATAAATAATATATGTCGCATATATAATCATGTGGTATTGTAGAGGCATAGTAGAGAGAGTGTGTTGTTTAAGGTTTAGAATGTGGGAGGTTGGTGGTTTGAATCTTAGCGGAAGAAAAGTTTTTATTTTTCTTTTCACGGAATGAGCTTTGGCGACTAAAATTATTGGTCGCTAAAAGTGTTTCTTTTGGCAACTAAAAGGTTTGGTCGGCGATTCATTGACTATTGGCGACTAAAAGATTAGTCGGTAAATGTATAATTTTAAAAAGTGTAATTGACTATTGGCGACCAAAACTTTGGTCGCTAAAGACCTATTTTTTGCCAACTAAAACTTTTTTAGTTGCCAATACCTCCGGTGACTATGTGTTCGCGACAAAACCGGTGACTAAAAAATTTAGTTGGGAAAACTAAAAAGTCGACTTTTGGCGACTAAAAATGGATTTTTGGCGACTAAAAGTCGCCAAAGGTGCTTTTTTTTGTAGTGTATGCTTTCCCCTTTTGGTGGCCCTTTCCCCTTTCGGTGACCATTTTCCCTTTAGGCCATGATGTTAGGCCATGATGTTGTTTTGTATAGTGTGTATACCACTTTAGGCCATTTTCTCCTATATAAAGGAGACCATGTATAACATTTAATATATCAATAACATCAATATATACACAATTTATTCTCTCTCTATACATAATTCTATCATGATATCAGAGCTATAAGATTTAGGCCTGTATTTCTTTCTCACCGGCGGGCAGCCGGCCGCAACTTTGCCTTCGCTGCCCGCTGGAGTTGTCTACACATATCTTCTGCAGTATAACGTCCTCTCTGGGTGGAATGTACTCTACCTTCATATCTACAATCAGAAGCAAGAGAATTTCCCTAGAGACATCCTTGAAGTGATAGACCTTCTCGACTGTTGGGAAAAACAAATGTTGGCGGATGCTTTTGCAAATAGTTTTGGGAAGCTGCTCAATGAGTTGTTGCTGGTTCAAGCTCTCAGCCTTGAACCTCGAACACATGTATCCCAATATCTGCTCCTTCAGATGGTGTAATGAGTTGCTGCTAGTTCAAGCTCTCAGCCTTGAACCTCAAACACATGTATCCCAATATCTGCTTCTTCAGATGGTGTCTTTCCTGGACTTGCATCTGCATCACAGCAGAATTTTAACTAGTCCTTGGCACAAGTCCTGTCAATTGGGCAACAGCAAATATCACCGCCATAGAAGCCACTTCAATCGCCACAACAGAAGCCACTTCAATCGCCACAAGACTTGCCATCTTCCCTGCAGCTACACCTCAGACTCCATCGTCTTACTCGCAGACGCAGCCTTCAAGGGCATCACTCCAACAACTTGGTCAGCTGCAAATGCCTCAGTCTGGTGGTCAAAACCCCTTCAGTCAGTCGTTGCCATCACAACAGTTGTTTGGTTTAGGTGGGCAGTTAAAAGTTTCTCAGCTTCAGGTCCAGCAGAATGCCTCATCTGCGCAATAAGTCCCTATGAATTTTAACCTACAATAACATCACCTGTCTGCCATGGCAAATCAACAGCAACTGCCTGCTGTTCAGCAACAATTGCTTCAGCCACTCCAATAATCACCTTCTCAGTTTGCTCAGATGCTATCTCAACGGAAACAAACTCCACTCAGTCTATCTCAATGGAAACAAACTCAGGGACAAAGTTTTCACTTTTTGAATAAAGCCACAACATTACACAAAACCAATTTTTTTATTCATTTTAGGGAAAATTATTTATAAGTCCTATTAGGGAGACTTATGCTACATATGGTTCTACCAAAAAATTTATATTCCCACAAGTCCTGTGTGAAGTTTGTTGACACATTTACCCTCAATATTAGTTGTTAATATCATAAATAATGGTAAAACCATATATAGGAAATTGAATGTTACCATAGATTTAGTTTGCGAAACGTAACGTGACACCTACATAAACGTAACGTGACACTTACATAAACGTAACGTAACGTGTCATGTTACGTTTCGCAAACTTACTAGGTTTTTGATTTTTTAAATTGAATGTGAGAATGTTACTTGTTCATGTATTTGAAATTCACATTCATATAGATATGATCTATGGTAGCATTCAATTTCCTATATAGGAAATTGAATGTTACCACAGATTAAGTTTGCAAAACATAACGTGACACCTACATAAACGTAACGTAACGTGACCATATCAGATGGGACATTCCATAAACGTAACGTAACGTGACGTGACACCTACATAAACGTAACGTGACGTGACACCTATATAAACGTAATGTGATACCTACATATACGTAACGTAACGTGTCACGTTACGTTTCGCAAACTTACTAGGTTTTTGATTTTTTAAATTCAATTTCCTATATATGGTTTTGCCATTATAGTGTATAATAGTATATTAATACCATTTATTTACAACTCATAGGATTTTGTGGAATACATTCCTATCTAAATAGGACTTGAAACTCTATAAGAAATTACATCGGATTTAACCTAGCATAAGTGTCTGAAATAGGACTTATAAATAAGTCTCCCTTCATTTTATCATCATCATCATCATCATCATCATCATCATGTACCCCACTCTCTCTCTCTCTCTCTCATTTTTTCACTTTCCAACCCACCAGCGCACATGCTTTCCCCATTAATATATTATTATTATTATTATTAAACCAAAAAAAAAAAAAAATACCAAACACCATTGCAGGTTTTAAGAAAACCGTGGGCCAAGAAACCCACGTGAACCAATCTCCTTTTTCCCTCACTCTCTCGTTTTGATTTCAAATATATTATTATTATTTCTTTATTTATTTATTTTTCTTTCACCTTATTTTTAATCTTTTTTCCATTATTATTTCTGCTCCGTATTGTATCATTCATGCCATACGATTTGCACAAAAAACTCGTTTTATTCATGACAGGGATCAACCCCGATCACATTTCTACACCAACACACACACACACACAAAAACAAAAACAAAAAAAACAAACAAACAATCAAACAGCCACACCATTTTCGTTTCCTTTCCTCTATTCTGATGCCGGTCTCTTCCTCTTGCCTTCGTCTTAGGCGACCCTTGATGGTCCTACCTCAGTGCTTCCCAGCCCACCGAGCCCGTTGCTTCCCTATTGCTCATCAAACGCAGCATATGGCGGCCTTGCGAATCGGACCATGACGGTGGCCTTCCGTTTTAGCTCCTTGTTCTCCACCTTCAGCGTGCAAATCTTTGCTCGTGCATCCTTGTACATGCGTTGCAGTAGAGAGAGTCGGGCATTTAACTGTTGTACCTCAATTGTCCTCTTCTGCAGCCGGTGAGACAAGTTAGTGACCGCAGTCACGGTCTCCATACATGACTTCAGCGTATAATGGTTGAGCTGTCATTATTTGCTCAATTTGCTCAATTGACAGCACATGAAAGTTCAACGGAGCAAAAACAGAAGCGCTTGGTCCAGGGACGCTTGGTTAGGATTCAAGGGCGATAGAACTGATTATTTCTATTGTGGACTCGTTTAGGTCTGGAAAAAGGATGAGCGAACTACGAGAAGAGGAGCACAAACAAGGGGTTGCAGAGTGGACGAAAGGTGTTACAGAGTTCGTCGTTTTGGTTTGCTTTCAATCTCTAACCAGTCTCAGCCTCGGTTTAAATAGACAATGCAGAGACTAAGACGACAAAATGAGAGCGCGGGCCGAGGCAGACATGATGCTCTGTCGGTCACGTGTATCGCATGCCGCTTGACGCCATAGTGTCAGGCGTGACTTTTGAAGGCGGGGCACGCCTTTTGAAGACCGGCGCGACTTTTGAGGGGGCGATATATATATATATATATGTATATCTTTTGGGCAGCCTATATACATAACCATGCAGTGTCTTCAACACCGGTCTAACACGACTATACAGTGTCTTCTATAACGGTCCGACACGACCATACAATGTCTTTTACAACGGTTCGACACGATCACACAGTGTCTTCTACAATGGTTCGACATGACCATACAGTGTCTTCTGCAACGGTTCGACATGACCATACAATGTATTCTACAGCGGTTCGATACAACCTCATAGTGTCTTCTACACCGGTTTAATACGAGCCATACAGTGTCTTCTACACCGGTCTGCCACAACCATACAGTCTCTTCTACAACGGCCTAACACGACCATACAGTGTCTTCTACAGCGATCTGACACGACCACACAGTGTCTTCTACAGCGATTCAACACGACCATACAGTGTCTTCTACAACTGGTCTGACACGACTATACAGTGTCTCCTATCCTATTTTATTTTTAGTTTATTTTCACGTTTTGTTACTCATTCCAAACTCAAGTTGATTTGTACCTATCCTCCTTGAGTTTGAAGGGGGATGTTAAAGTATATTAGTTATTAGTGTGTATGCTTTCCCCTTTTGGTGGCCCTTTCCCCTTTCGGTGACCACTTTCCCTTTAGGCCATCATGTTAGGCCATGATATTGTTTTGTATAGTGTGTATACCACTTTAGGCCATTTTCTTCTATATAAAGGAGACCAAGTATGACATTCAATATATCAATAACATCAATATATACACAATTTATTCTCTCTCTATACATAATTCTATCATTATGGAAGTCAGGTATCTGAGAGAAAATAACCTGAATTGCTCCAAATAGCAACATATATAGACTGTCTCCATATTCACATGAAGCATTGTGCCCTTCCTTGTGATAACAGTTTGATTTCTGAATTGCTCTGCAACAACTAATTAAGGTCTCGTTTGGAAACAGGCTAATTTAGTAACTTTTTGGCCATTTGGCTAAAATATGAGCTAAAAAAAACTAGTATGTTTGGGATGACTTTTGACTTTTTACGAAAAGATGTGCAAAAAGTAGAGAGAAAACAGAATCTTTGACTTTTTGGTATGGGTTGTTGGCTTTTTTAGTAACTTTTTGACTTTTTTGCTAAACCGGCTAGTCCCCAAACGAGGCCTAAGTACAAATTACTGAAAAATAAATATTACCTACTTGAAAGTTGCAGAATAGAAATAAACCAAGAAGAAAGGATGTTAGAGGGATATGAAGATTTTTGTACAACACTATACTGTTAATGCGATGGGAGGGTCAAAGAAAGAAGTGAGGCTGTTTGGCAAAACTTATTTATAGCTTAAAAAAAATCTCAAATCCAACTTCAAATAAATTAAAATTTTAAACTTATTTTTAGCTTTTTGAGCTGAAGAAATAAAATAAGTTGCAAATCTGAAATAATTTTACCGAGCACCTTAAATTTTCAAAGTCCTCCTGGTTAAGCATGGAATTGTAAAATCCAAACAAATAAGTTGCAAATCAGTTTTTCCAAACAGTCCTGCTGAAGACAAAGACCACTCCCAGGATTTCCTTTTCAACTCAGGGTGAAAGATTGGAAATATTTCTTCCCTCCTCCTGGCCTCTCTCATCCAGTTATACTTGGATAACCTAAAGATAATTTTCACTAACCAAATGACTTTCACAGAGAAGCTTTTACCATAAAATCTTTGGGAAAGGGAAAATTATTTTTATTTTACCTACATAGGTGACAATTTAATGGAGACATTTTCAGTCATCGTAGTTTCTTCTATTAAAAAGTCAATTTAGATTCCCATGCCATATTGTTGGAAAAACATTAGTTCCTCTAGCTATGGCTACCTCTTCTCTTCTTTTTCACATTCCATACTGCAAAAGAAATCCAATGATTAAAGCAACCATCTAGGTCTGCCACTTTGACTATGCCTTCTCTATCTATTGGTGCATAAACTTGCAATGGAGTAGTACTTAAATGTACAGCAAACAAAAAACTAGAAAGTATTTTTACAACATAGAACTATAATGACAAAACATTTTGAGGGTGCAGACCTCATACTGATGGCAGCTGTTATTGTGTAAGCAACCCCATATCCATAATAGCTCTCTTGAACAAAAGCTCCACACACCCACATGCTCTTTTCTCCTGAAATACAGGTGCTTGGGAAATGATTTTTTAAAGCTTTTTAGACTAAAATTTATAAAGACAAAATAAATTAAAATAGTCTAGGGCAGTGGACTTCATTGTTTTTTTTCACCTGACCCACATAGGAGGTGAAAAAACAGTAAAATTTCATTAGGCTACAAATATCATTTTCCCAAATTTGTGATAATATAGTTTGCCATCCCTAATAGTCGCTTTAGTCCTATTTGGGTTGACATTTTTTTTTAAGTGTAATGCTATACAAATTAAAAAAATTTACAAATTGTTATTAATCAATAATGTAACACTTACAATATTATTGAGATAGTCCTATTTCAGTTTTCAAAGTTCTAATATTGCATGACACATCAAATAGTAAGAAAAATTTAAAAAAAGTTGTCAGTTTTATAGCATTTTTTAATGATTCTATACAGAAAAGTGATTAAAGAAAGAAGAAAGAGATATTATTGCAATAATGATACATAACTAGTCCTCGCCTAAGTAGGACTTCACAGCTGCAGTATAGGATGGGTTTCTAGCAGGTCCAAATTGTGGATCAGGATCGATCTATCGCAATCACAAAGAAGACATGAAACAACTACAGCAATCACTCCAAAGACCATTATGCACAAAGGACCTGCAATCCAGCCTAGCTGAGCCACACTCCAGATCCTATTACCCCTGTTATTACATGGGCAATTGCTGTCCAAACAGTCCCTTCACATTCAAAACCAAACCCAAAATATATTAAAAGAAAAATGTTTCAAACCCCCTTTCCCTCCCACCCCCTTTGACCCCCTTTTCCTCCCATTGGCCAGTTTTTCTTTTTCTTTTCTATTTTTTCCTTCTCCTCCAA
Organism: Camellia granthamiana; assembly: GCA_036172215.1. Lineage (NCBI taxonomy): Eukaryota > Viridiplantae > Streptophyta > Magnoliopsida > Ericales > Theaceae > Camellia > Camellia granthamiana. Next base: position 30,844,762 of record CM069911.1, on the reverse strand, counting down.
TCACCACCCGCCACGTGTGTGTGGGGTGGTGATTGGAGAGAGTCTCTGTCAATGTTGATATTTAAATTGGTTGTTTATTCTGTCACCATTGGATTCAATTCCTCATAAACATTCAATTGGATATGCATTCATATAGATACATACATACCTGTTCTTATCAGTGGCCCATTAGGCTGGCTGTACAGAAGATGATGATGATGGAGTATCTAAAAGCAATGGAATGGCCTGTTCATCATCTTTGTCGGACATGGCTATTACAGATGTGCTGAGTTTTTTAGATTGAAATGTAGGAGTGAGCATGGTCCGGATTAGATCGGATTTGAGTAAAACCATCACCAATCCGTTATCTACAGATCCTGAAAAATTGGAACCAATCCAATCCGTTTAAATCGTGAAACCAATCCGAACCAATCCATTTAAACACGGATTGGATCGGTTTAGGACCACGGATTTACATAATTATATAACAAAAAATATATATATAACACTTTAATTTCATAAAAATATAAATATAGCACCATATTAGTTTCACAATAGCAACATGTCTTTTGGTAATAGTGACAAACTGTTCAAGAATTTAAACAATTATAAGAAAACTAGTTCCACCATAAGTATTTAGACCATTACAAATTAACACTAAAAACTAGCAAATAAAAGTAATAAAAGAAAATACTATGTAAGTTTAGGTTTGTATTTAAGTTTTATATGAAATAAGAGAAGATACTATGCAAGAGGGTGTATACTAAAAATATAGACTATTTGTATACGGTCCGGATCGGTTCCAATCCGGAACCGTGAGGTTCAATCCGGAACCAATCCGTGAACTACGGATTTTTAATTTTTCAATCCGGAACCGAACCACGGATTCAAAAAACTAATCCAAACCTACTGGATTGGACTGAACTGGATCGGATTACGAATTTCACGGATTCCTTGCTCAGCCCTATTGAAATGCATTTGTTGAGGAATTTGAAGGTATGGTTTTTGGGTAGTTTAGCTTATCTTATCTCCCATTCTTTACAAGGAACCCACATCTGCAGTCAAAGTATCAAACAATTTCAAAGACGGAAAAAAGAAAAAAAGAAAAAAAAGAAGAAGGTATTGTAAGCATTGCATTATATTCAGGGGATTTCTAGTTGTTATAGCTATTGATGATTTGCAAAACAAAATTTTCAGTCATTCACTTTATTTATTTATTTTTTTAAATTTTTTTTTAAAATAAAAATGATGATGGCTAATGGATTGATATGGTAAAGATTAAAGTATGTAGGTTTTATAGAGTTGGAGTTGGATTTGGACGATGAGTGGGTGCAATTATTGTTGAGCTTCAAAATCTTTTGGAGAAATTACAAATAACAAATCAAATCTTGAATTTTTAATTTGAACAAATGAACCCTAAATTAAAAAAATGAACACAATTTCAACCCTCAGTATATTTCTGTTAATTATTACTCAAAGGAAAGGGTATTCTGGTCAATTTATTACTCCTTCATTGTATATTAATTACACTTTTCACTAATATAATTTGAGTTAAATTTCATTTTAATTTTTATAATTTTAAATTTAATAGTTTGATCCTTACTTTTTAATTTCAACCAGCATAATATCCGTGCTATGCACGGTTTCAAATAAACAATTAATAATTAATTTTAAAATTAAAATTAAACAATAAAAAGATAAAATTAATTAAATTTTAACTATTTTTATCACAATTTTGCTTATGATTTTTTTTCCTACCATTAATGCTTGCTCTAAGTTCTAAATAACAATAACATGAATCATAATGTAATTATTAAAATTTAAACAAAAATTATGATAAATTATAAAATTGCACTTTTTAATTTTAATTTTAATTTTTAGGAACAAAAACTACACCTATGATAAAATATAAATACATTATTATTTTTTAAGGGTTTCATAATTTTAGTTTGCCATATATTAGATGATATCGTAAACTATGTGAAACTCAATAATTATTATTATTATTTTTTACTAATTACATTTTTTTAGTTTGCCATATAATAGTAATAATAATAATAATTCATTTGTGAAACTCAATCTAGCAAAAAAATTTTAAATCAAAAAATTGAATAATAAAATGAAAATGCCAAACAATGAACTACCAGTGACCTTTATACACTTATCTTTCCTAAAATCAACATTTACCTATTAATTACAACTTTTAGATTTTCTCATACTCACTAGTTTTGACATCTCACATTGGGCCATTTTCTTTTTTTTCTCTCCCACTCACCTTTGCTTAACGAATCTTTATAGCATGGGAGTAATTTTTTAAAATTATTTTATAAACCATAATACAAGGCTATGCACGGGTTTAAATAAATAATTAAAAATTAATTTTGAAATTAAATAGTAATAAAATTTTTATTTATAAGAAATAAATAAACTATGATAAAATGTATTTTTAAAAAAGTGTAATAAAATTAAAAAAACTATATTTACAATGAAATATAAATGCATTGTCTTATAAGTTTTGCAATTTAGTTTATTTTATGTCAGAGATGACCCAATCATATAATAAATTATATTTGTTAATTTATTAACTACCCATTGTCTATGTTGTAAAAGTTTAAAAATATGTCTACTTAGGCATAAAATTATAGGCTTTGTTTGGTTTAGTTTTAGAATCATGATTTGCATGTAGAGTTATGTTTTGAAAAATAAGTTTTTGAAATGAGTTTTGAAAAAAGAAAATTTATTTAGTTATGAGTTTTGAAAATAATTTTGAAAAGAGTCTTGAGTTGTATTTTGAAATTGTTTCTAGTTTATTTTTTAAAATATTTAAAAATTTTCTTAATTTTATTTTTTTTAGGGTACATACTTTTTAGGGGGATTTTTTTTAGGATCCCTGATATTAAGATTATATAGCATAAAGGATATGCAATATTTTTATAACGTCTAAGGTCCTTCAACATGGATCCAAAGAATTTCCTAGAGAAATTCTCGAAAGAAATTCTGAGAATTTCCTAGAGAAATTCTTTGCCTTTTCCAGAGAAATACATAATCCAGTAAGATAACTTAGTAAGAGACAAAGTCGAAACAATAAGCTAGACAGGAACAATCGCATCAAAAAAATAAAAAAGAAAGAAAGAAAAGATTATAAAATGATTAAAAAAAATAGTGAAGAAGATATTGAACGACCACATTATCTAAATACATCCACGCAAGGTCCACTAATAACAAAAGGAAAATAAGTAGTTGCTTGCCTTAGAATTTGAATCTTTGGCTACTTTTCGATTAGCTTATGCTTTTTCACATCTCTTTTCCTCTTCCTGTGGACAATCATAAAGAAGCAATATAAACACATTTTTTCTCCCAAGAGTTGAAGCAGTACGCAAAATAACAAAATAATCTGAGAATTTCTCTGGACCCAGAGAAATTCTGGGAATTTCCTAGAGAAATTCTTTGCCTAGAGAAATTCTCCAAAGAAATTCTGGGAATTTCCCAGAGAAATTCTTTGCCTAGAGAAATTCTCCAAAGAAATTCTGGAAATTTCCCAGAGAAATTCTTTGCCTTTCCCAGAGAAATACATAATCCAATAAGATAATTTAGTAAGAGATGAAGTCTAAACAACAAGCTAGACAGGAACAATTTTCAATCAGCTTCTGCTTTTCCACACCTCTCTTCCTCTTCACGTGGACAATCATAAAGAAGCTATATAAACACATTTTTTTCTCCCAGGAGTTGACGTAGTAAGCAAAATAAAAAAATACCCAGAGAAATTCTAGGAAGCGAAGGAATGAGCTTAACCATACTAAACAATGCATTTTGTTTTCTCTTCGCATCCTTTTCGGCAAAAACACCACAAAATCGTTTTGAAGAACCACCAAATCGTGCTAGTTCTACAAAATCGGCAAGTGGGTCTTCGGGATAGAAAGTGGGTTTTCTTCCTTGACAACATACATCACAGTAGAAGAAAGCTTAGTCAAAGAAGACCACCATTTCGCTGATTTTCCAGCGACATTTTTCAAGAAAAAATTGGGTGATTCTAGCGGGATTCTGGCCAGAAAAGGGACTTGAAAGGAGAATACAGTGGCAACATTGTAAGTTAGGAGAAAAAGAAGAAGAAGAGAGAGAAGTGCAAGTACAGATCTCTTGTTTTTTTGTAAATTGTGGTGAAGAGAGAGAGAGTGAAGAAGATGAGATGGGGGAGTGGTGGTGGTGGTGGTTGTTTTTGTTATTGGTGGTGTTCATGAATGTTTGACGAGAGAGAAGAGCAATGGGAGAGCAGCGGGAGCGAGAGATAGAGAGCGTGAGATATATCAAATTTCTCTGTGATGGATGAATGTGAGATTGAGGGACCTTAGATATGAAAAAATAATATTGTGGATCTCTTTCATTACTAAAAATAGAAGAGGGACTTTAGACTAATCTTTCCTATTTTTTATTGTAAATATTTATTTATTTTTTAATGTGTGTTGTATTTACTACATTTGTGCGTCGTATTTTTTAAAATATTTTAAAATTTTAAAATATTTATTTTTTATTTGAAATAAATTTTTATTTGAAATAAATAGTTTTTAATTTTTTAATTTTAAATATTTTATTTTATTTTCAAAATATTTTAATTTTTTAAATATTTTGAATATTTTTAAAAAAAATATTTTTTTTTACTTTTTTTAAAAAATTTATTTATTTTTTAAATTATAAAAATTTTGGATCGCCCATATATCTAAATCATAACAAAGTATTTGGTCAATACTTAAAAAAATAACAAAACATTTTTTTTGAAAAAATTAAAAAATATTTTTCTTCAAAAATAAAAATAAAAATAATTTTTTTAAAAATATATATATATATAATAAAAAATAATTTTAAAGAACAAAATATATTTTTTTTTTATTAAAAAAAATAGAGTTTTGAAAAGAGTTTGGTTATAAGTTTTGAATTTTTTTAATCCAAATCACAATTCCATAAAAAACCAAATGCTATCATAGTTTCTCCTATGCCAAAATTCACGAATACAAAAGAATAAGAGTTGACTTAAGGATTTATAATTGTGCTAGATACTAAAAGTGACATATTTTAATTGACTCAAAATTTATCTCAACTTGGCCATGACTTAATTATTAGATAATTGTCTTGGTCTATGCCGAGTATGAACTACTTAACTCATTTATTTATTAAATTGGTGAATAAATATATGTTAGTATTTTTTATAATAAAAAAAAAATATGCACATGTTTATGCATAGTTTTTAAAAAAATTTAAACTTTGATAAAATTTTAATTTATATTTAAAGTTATTACATGAATAGTTAAGTATATTTATGTGTGAAAAAACTATCCAAGGTCAACCTAAAATATGGGCATTGTTCTAACAATATTTTGGACCTGATTTAAAATTTTGATTGGTTAGTTAATAGAAATAGTTGGTAATAATCAATTTAAGTTTATGTTTAAATTATATAATAATTTTTCAGGTTTTGAATAGTATGAACTAATTTGAGGGATAGTACTTGTATTAAACATAAAAGTAGTTTAGAATTTAGATTAAGATCAATTTTTATACCAACAATTAAATTTTTGAAGAATTATCTTCGTTTATACCCAATTTATGATCACTTAACTCACTTATTATTTTTTTTTTAAAAAAACATTGACAAATATATTATGATTATTTTTTATAACCAAAATAAGAAAATGTATGTATATTTTTGACATATTTATTTATTATAAAAATTTTATATATTTATATTAAAAATTCTTACACAAATAATTAAGTATATTTATGTATGAAAAAAATTATATAATACTGGATCAACCTAAAATATGGAGCTTGTTCTAGTCCTATCTTAGGCCCGATTCAAAAATCGATATCAATTAGTGAAAATAGTTAATAATAATCAATTTAAGTTAATGTTTAATAATTTGTTAAGTTATGATCAGTAAGAGTTAATACTGGATCAAATAACAAAAGTAGTGTAGAAATTGAATTAAATTTATTTTTATGCTATATATCAATCTAATTTTTAGATAACCATTTTGGTTTATGTCCAACCATCACATTGCCCACTTATTTATTTTTTAGAATAAAAAACTCAATTTTTAGTCTAGACCCAAAAAAAAAACAAAAAAACAAAAACAAAAACAAAAAAAACCAAATCAAACCAAACCAAATGGGCAGCGTTAAAATAAGGGGTAAACTACCAATAGGTCCTACTTTGGAGACTTATTACCCAATAGGTCCTACTTTGGAGACTTATTACCCATTAAGTCCTATTTGATAAATTTATTAAGTGATAAAGATAAATTTATCAGTCTTTTTTTTTTTATGAAAAAATTTATAGTGATAAATTTATCAGTCTCTTTATTTTTATGAATAAATTTATAGTGATAAATTTATCAATCTCTTATTTTTATAGTGTTAAATTTATTAGTTAGGACCTGTAGGTAAATAAGTCTAGTGAATAGGACCTACACGTAAGTACCCCTAAAATAAGATGGCTTCAAGACAATAGAATAAGAGTTTTTTTTTTTGGATAAGAGTTGTTATAAAAATAAATAAATAAATTATAAGATAAGGGAAAATATCTGTATAGATAATAACGCCATATGATCATCCTTTTACATTATATTTTGTTGATAACTAGTGCATGCCCGTACCTAAAGGCAAAGTGTAAATAAAATAAGTGAGCAAAACGGAGAAAAATAAAAATAAAAATAAAAGAATTAGGAAGGAAAATAAAAAGGGGAAAAATAAAAAATAAAAATATAAAAAGTCAAGAGGAAGGAAGGTGGGGCAGGATAAGTGAAAAAAAGGGAGGAAAAGAAGGTGGGTGAGTGAGAATTAAAGAAATTTTGACTCTTAATGAATTTAGAAATTAATCTCAACCCTTGAAATAAAATGTATCTCTAAGGCATTTTGACACATTTTCAAAAATCCGCTTTATTATATAGATGTTATGTGTTTTTATATTGAATTGTAAATAAACAAAGTTATTTACACAAGGACCCCTTAAATTATTGAAAAATATTATTTTGACCTCTTAAATTATAAAAGCATATAAATAGACTCCTTAAACTATTGAAAAATATCACTTTGACTCCCAAAAATCTAAAAATATATAAATAGACTCCTTAAATTATAAAAATATATCAATTGGACCCCTTAATAAAAGTGGTCAAAGTGAAACACATTAATAATTTAAGGGATAATACAATACTTCTTAATAGATTAGGGAGATCTATTTATATATTTGTACAATTTAAAAAGTCAAAATGATATTTTTCGATAATTTAAAAGATCTCCAACTAAATAATCCAATAAAAGAAAGAGTAATAGAAACTTATCCAAAAAAAAGTCAAAGATTACTGCATATATATATAACTTACCCAAAATAAATCTGCATAAATATGACACGCCATACTCTAATATTCAGCCATGCTGGGAAGTGTTGATTTTAGTTGACAAGTTAAAAAAGTATTAAATTTTTTTAAATATTTAACTCATATAAATCATTCGTTTGGATGTGGGTTGACTTTTTAATTTTTTAGTTAAAAAGTTTCGTTTGGAATGAATTTTTAGTTTTTTATTTATTTTTTTATTTTTGTGAGAAAAAAATGATTGTGATTTGGATGTGACATTTTATCTTATTGATTTTTTAGTTTATTTTATCTTTTTGTGACTATTTTAGCCCAAGCCCTTTATGCCAAACGAAACCAAAGAAGCTAAATTTTTTTTTTTTTTTTTCATTCATTCTATTTTATACATTTTTTAGTAGAAAGTCAAAAAGTCATTTTCAAACATATTTATGTTTTTTTTTTTTTTTTTATCTCACATCTTAGTCAAAAAATTACTAAAAAAATTGCTTCCCAAATGGGCCTTGTATAAGCATGGCTCTTCTAAAGGTTTAATCTCAAAGAGAGGTTTAGAGGAAAACATTTGATACTTTGTAAGGGTGAAAATACTAACTTTTATAAATGTTAACCTAATTGACTTTCACAATCAAACGTGGAAGCTACTTTGATATTGTGAGTGGTGATGATGGTGGTGGTGATGTTGGTGGCGTAAGTTTTCTGTTTTGCATGATTATTAGAGTCCGGATCCTCTCCAGCCAAAACTCTCTCCTGTCCTCCGGTCAAGGGCCACGATTTGGCCACGTGGCCCTTTGAAGATCTACGGCTCAAAAAAAAAAAAAAAAAAAAAACAAATTTGAATTTCTTCTCCAAATCGGTGAACAGCAGCCATAGCATCAAACCCAATATCGAAATCGATGATATGAACACGTCCCGCCATAGCCAAGAGCTTCGAGGATTGCTTGGTTAGAAGTGAAATTCATTAAATGGGTAACAGGTGAGGCTTCAGAGAGCAATTTATAAGCACCCATTTTGAACATAGCATCAAAGGGCGTAGGAGTTCTAGGAGGCAAAGGATTGACATGGTTGAGCATAAGAAGAGAGAGCTGAAGAGCTTCCATGAAGTAAAAAGCAGACCTTTGAAAGGGTTTTGACAAAGGGGAAGAGAGCTGGTGATTGAGCCGCGCCAATATCTCTTGCGCGAGAGAGAAGTTCCCAGATTGTATCAGCTCTGCCGCTTTGTAAAGCTGGTCGTATATAGCCATTAATGGTGTTTGTTGAAGATGGTGTTGAGAGGGTTGTGTTTGAATTTGAGTCTGAGACAGTTGAGAAAGTTGTTGGTGTTGGTTTATGAATACTTGTGGATTGAAAATCTGAGGCTTTGACTCTGGGTTTTCAAGCTGGTAGATCAAATCACTAGAGAACAGATTGTTGATTGAAGAACCCAAAATGGGGATTTGTGTGTTGTTGTTGTTGAACCCAAGATTTGAAGCTCTGGGATTACCTGTTTCAGAAGAAATTTTTGGCGTAGATGAAGATGAACCAGAACCACCATTAGAGCCACCGTCCACGGCGGTGGAGCCTTGATCGACGACTGCGGCGAGGGCAACATTGCCGTCGTCGAATTCGGTTGCAATCCACCGGAGAATAGATTGATCTAGAACCGATTCAGACAACAAACTCTCCCAATCTTCCAACCCAATCCCAAATTTTTTTTTTTTTTTTCTGAGCCGTAGATCTTCAAAGGGCCACGTGGCCAAATCGTGGCCCTTGACCGGAGGACAGGAGGGAGTCTTTGGCTGGAGAGGATCCGGACTCTGATTATTATGGTGTCGATCATGTCCTTCATTATTTTCGCCTGTGCTGCTAATGAAGAATAAAAAAGGGTTGATGGTGGGGTAACCAAAATCATAGCACTGGGGTTGTTGCTGGGATGATGATGTCTAGTGGTTATTCTGGTGGCCCCTATGATGCTAGCCATCATGGTGGTGGTTTTTTTAACACTTTTGACAATTAAATTTTTAATTACCATGTCACCTTTTAGTCTTAAAATTTTTTTATGACTAAATTATTTGGTCACTGAAGGAGCGATTGCTGAAGGGTTTGGTGTTTGAACAAGTTTCAAGAATCCATATTTGGATTATAGAATTGAATAAGGTTTTTAAAAAGTAAAAGTGAACATGTGTGTAAATGAAATATATGTTAAATTTTTTCTCAATTTTTTTTAAATTTTATTTAAATTTATCATCCAAACACACTATAAATATAAGTCTTGTTTTGTTTGTTTGAGTTTGATATGTTTATAAATTTTACTTGATATTATTATGTTGTGGTGTGGTCAAATTTTGTTTCACACAAAATAAAAAGTTGTATTGATGAGATTATGCATAAGTTCCTATATTGTTTGCCGATAAGGTCAAAAAATAGTTCATGTAAAGTCCTCTTACTTTTGCTTACCAAGGTTGGGTTTGGTAATTGTTATTTTAGTAGGGTTTTTTTTTTTTTTAATAGTAAGTTTTAATTTTTTTTTTTATTTTTTTTAAATTTTGTTTTTAAATACTTTTCTAGAAGGATCTGAAAAGTATTTAAAAACAAAATTTAAAAAATAAAAAATCCATTAAAGACTCCAAAAAAGAAAAGAAGAGTATAAGCGAAAAATATTTTTTTGACTTTATTTTATTTTTTTACTTAACGAATTTTAAAAAGTGAATGGTATAAACAACTAAAATGGGCTCTAAAATGAGTCCATCAAGCCCAACTATTTCTCTCAAATTGAATCCGTGAAACATACTATTCGGTGTTAAGATTATCAATCTGCCCAATAAAATTATCTTACGATGGAAACTCTTAAATAAAGAAAACAAGTGAAACAAAACAAAGAATAAATTATACTAGCCTTTTTGAATTTAAAAAATAAAATAAACTCTACAAATTTAACATAATTATATTAATGGCTTTTTTTTTTTTAAAAATAAGATTAAATCAAATGAAATTAATACAGAGAATTTAAGGACACAAGGATAAGTAATGATAAAGTATATATTTTAGTGTATAAAAGATGAAACATTTTTTGTAAGGGGATAAAGTGTTATGTGAATTTAAATATTAAGGAAGAAAACAATATAGTTATGCAAAATTTACGTACTATTGGTTGTATTGTATATTTCCAAATCGTAATGAAAATTTAATTTATCCAATAAAATTTGACGAGTCTAAGCTTCATATGAAAGAAACAAATAGTGCACCTTCCTAGAAAATGGGGAAAACAGTGTATGAAATTCAAATTGGAGAAAGGGGCCAAAATTGAAATGTGTGGTGGTCAATGCAAGAAAACTGGGCATGACAATGCTGGTGATAAGGTGAAATATCTGCATAAGTATGCCACAGCAAGTTCTATATATATAGTTATAAAAGCATATTCAATCTTCTGAACTTGATCGAGACACAGAGATGGGCAAGGTACTTTGATGTTGTGGGTGGTGGTGCAAGAATAGCAGGTGAAGAAGGACTTCTGGTTAATGGTTCTGGGTTCATGATCTATGTTTACATGGTTCTCATGTCAGGTGCGATCTGTCTATGATCATCTTTGCTTGTGCTAAGCGTAACTCTGACAGAGATAATAAGAATCAAAAGAAGAGACGCCATGCCCCTATTGACTGCGGTGACTGGAGCTTTTGTTTTGATGGTGGCGGTGGTGATGGTGGTCACGGTCACGGTCATGGTGGTGGTGGTCACGGCCATAGTGGTGGTGGCTGTGACGGTAGCGGCGGAGGCGGCTGTGTTGGCGGCTGTGATGGCGGCAGTTGCTGAATGGTTTTTTTTGTGTATGTTTGGAGTATTTAATTTCAATAATCCAAATATATGTCCTCTTTTTGTTTGTTTGTTTTTTTTATTTTTTTTAAAATTTTATTTCTCTTATTGTTGTGATATAAATCAATGTATCTGTAAGTCACTACAACATGTTTTTAGTTTAGTAACATTTGACAGTGTCACAAAACTATTCTTCTAATATTTTTTTTAGTCTTGTGATATTTTAAACAAGTACCATTTATATCCGTGCCACAGTAGATACTAGTGACACCTTAGTGACACTTGCAAGTGTCACTACACCATCATAGCTAAAAGCTTTCAATGATACTTTGATGTCATGATAGACACCATTTATGATACTATCAAGCACCATTAAAAAAAGACTTAATGGTACTTCAGTGATACTTGTAAGTGTCATTACATTATCAGGGTTAAAGACTTTCAGTGACACTTTAATGTCATGGTAGATACTATTCGTGACGCTATCAAATGCCATTAAAGAAGACTTATAATCTAAAAAAATGTCACTATATAGATTTTTAATGACGCTTATTATGCCACAATTGATATTTTTAACAATTTCATAAATGCTATTAAATCGAATTCATTTGTGCCATTGCATGGATATTTGTGCCAAGAAAATTATAATAAAAAAATTAAAAAAGAAGAAGCACAAGCTTCATCATGTCATGGTTTTTACTATATAACACATTTTGTCTAGATTTTAAACAATGGAATTTAAGTCCACAATATTCATTCCTTGGTTAATTGTAAGACAAGTATTGCTTGATGTTCTAAAATAAAGCTGGAAGTAATGTGATATATATGATTAGCTCTTAGTGGATACTTGAGTAAGAGAGGCATCTTGTATCGATGACATGGACCATACTTGATGTCGAATTGCCATGTCAAGAGGACTAGAAACTGTTGTGACCTAACCAATTTGAACTAATTAATTTTACAAACATGCACACATAGATATATGTATGTATATATATGTGTAGGAAAATATTAATTAAAGTATATTTAATTCTTGTTACTAGATGCCAAGAGACAAAACGAGTCAGTATACAAGTATACTGGTATGAGTACAAGATGTGACACCCACGTATCTACCAGACACAAACAAAAATACATTTAATTCTTGTTACGGGATAAGACAAGTAGTTCCACCCACACTGAGACGAAGTGTAGTTTCCCGAGATACGGTGACATTTAGTTTCTTACTCGTATACAACTAAATATAAATTGAGTATATAAAAAAAATAATGAAAATAAAAAATAAATATGGTGGGTCAGCCCTATATAAAAAAGTTAGTAAGACCACTATTCTGCAAAAAAATAAAGTTAGTATAATTTAATCGTAAGTAAATTATTGAAAAAGTACAAAAATGCACCGCTTCATGCTTAAATCATTCAAATTGACCAAAACCTAAAGAACAAAAGTTGTACAAAATTAAATTTCTTAAAAGGCTACGTGAACGAATTTAGTATAAACTAAACAGGTTGAGAGAAAAACTTGATAAAAGAATCTAAACGAAATTCGACCGAAAAATCTGAAACTGAAAATGAAAAGAAATTGACCTAAGATGATTTTTTTTGAAAAAGTTCAAAACATGAAAAGTGTTCAGAATAATGTTTTACTTCAGTTTACGCGAAATCAATAAAAATGAATTAGTTTCGTGAGTTAAAACAACATCTAAAATTTGCATTGCTAAAATAAATAAAAACTATTGTAACTAAGATTATCCGATTATAAGTTTTAATCGATCTTTTTCATAAAAAGTTAAAATATAAAAATTGTCTAGAATTACGTATACATGTCTCTGTCCAAATTTCATAATTTATTAAGGTTGTTTACTATTTTTTGAGATGTACAAATTAAAGCAATTCAAACTATACCAATAAGTTCATATATAATTCTTTGTACCTTAATTCCACCACTTCGGCCCTTCATTTCCAGCTTACACATATATCCCATGTGCCTCCCATATACCTAACATTGCTCCGAAGCCAAACTTGCGCGGGGATATCGTCCCGAGTTTGACCCACACTCCCTGGATGGTTAGCATATACGTATAAGCATAAATCAAAGCACTTGTCTACTCTTAAAAATGAGGAAATAATATATATATACACAACCCCTCATCTACTCATGAGAACAAATATAATAATGCCAAGCCTAAGATATTCAAATAAATCTCATAATCCTCACTTTTTTTTATACATTTTTTCTCACCAGTACTCAAATAAAATAACAATTCATAGAGGCATGGTGGAGTATTCAGAATTTATCTATGGGTTCCTAATCTATTTTAATTCCATATATCTATGAGTGTGATTACAACAATAAAACAAATACATATAAAACCCCTAAACCTTGCATATACAACTAACCAAAATAGTTGAAATCAATCCATCATCTACATACCATTTCAATATCAAACCAATATCAAATAAATAGAAACTACAAAACAAATATAAATCAAGAAAGGTGAATTTTGCACTCACAATTATTTTTTTAAAAATTAAAAAATACTTAAAAAATTAATAAAATCACCAAAATAAAATTTTAACCCTTTCTTATTGCCTCTCCTCTTTCTCGGAACTCCCTCGGCTCTCTATCTCTCGGCTTTCTCCGCTGCCCTCTCTTTTTTGTTTTGTTTTGTTTTTTTTTTTTCCCTTCACACAGGCGTAGCCCTGAGCCCTCTCGTTTTTTTGTTCACACAGGGGCACAACCTCTCCTTTTTGTTTTTGTTTTTTTTTTTCCCGTTCTTTCTTTTCTTTGCCCCTTAGGCTGATAACCTAATAATTATTATATTATATTTTATTATATAAATATAACATATATAAATATGCTATATAAGATCATCTATATAATAAGGGAGAGTTGTTTTTGAATTCTGATGAGACTGTTGTCCCTCTGTCAAAATATGAACCGCAGGATTGATTCAATCCAACAGCTACAAAATGTCTAAGAGACATTATATTTCAATGGTGGATTTAAAATGGTGAATCAATCCTACGGTGGTTCTTCTATGGTGGTTCTTCAAGAGCAGACAAATCCATCTCTCTCTCTCTCTCTCTCTCTCTCTCTCTCTCTCATTCAAGAGCAGATCGGCTAGACCGGTGCTAGCCTTGCTAGATCGGTGGGTTCGGCGACATCGCAGCAACAAATCACCGAAATCTTGACTATATATTTTTTTTGTAAGGTTTTCTTTGTGCGTAGGGTCATTACACACCTGACCTGATGGTCCAGGAGTTTCTGAAATAAGCCTAGATCGGTGGGTCCAGGAGTTTATTTGATGAGAGCCCCAATCCTTGAAGAAGGGGACCCAAATCCACTTCTACATGTTCTGTTTTCCATAAAATAGAGCTTCATTGACTTTGATGCCATAGAATATTGATGTTGCTGTATATCAATCAGTGAAAATTTGCTCTGTTTTTATTTATATATATGTAGACTATATTGTGAATAAGCCTAGGACCCAGGATATTGTGAATTTGTGTATTGTGAATTTGTGAGTCAATATACCAGAAAATGCAGTTTATACCAGAAATTTTTGATATTTAAATTGTCAGAGATGGACAGAGGGAAAAATTTAAAGGGAAGAAATATACCCGGTTAATTTTTGACTCACATATATTGTGAGTCAATATACCAGAAATTTTCAGTTTATGTATTCTCAAAAATTTTTATGGCATCAAAATTTCTTTCGATGGGTGTCTAATTTTTTATGTGATTTGTTTCGCATTCGGGTTTGATTGTGTGATTTATATAATTTATGTGATTTATATTATGTGAACCTATTATGTGATTTGTTTCTCATTCGGGTTTGATTGTGTGATTTATATGATTTATGTGATTTATATTATGTGATTTTTATGTGATTTATATTATGTGAACCTATTATGTGATTTCTGGTAAAATTTGTGGTAAAATTTTATGTGAACCTATATTATGTGAACCTATTATGTGATTTCTGATTTACAAAATGGGTTCAGATTATCAAGTAAATTAAATAAGGAATGTTGAAAAAAATTTGATTGTGGAGTGAATTATTTTGTTGTTCCCATTCAATGTTTGTTATTTCTCGGCTGATTTGATTTCCGTCACGTGAATGGTCATGAGTTGATTTAGAAATCAAATGGGCTTTGCTTTTTTTTTTTCACAATTAATTAATAAACATGGCAAATGATACCAAATGGGTTTAGAATCCCAAGTAAATTAAAGAAGGTATATTGAAAAAATATGTGATTTTGTGGAGTGAAAAATATGTGATTTTAGGTAACAGACTTTGATGGACGGACTGACTTCATGCATCTAAGAGGATTACAAATGCGCTCTTTGGGTTGTGTGGTAAGAAGATAATCTCTCTCTCTCTCTCTCTCTCTCTCTCTCTCTCATATACACAAGCGCTCCACAAAGCTCAAAATGATATGAGATTGGAATGTTGCTTCTGAAAATCTTACTTCTTAGGGAAATTATTGTGCTTGCTAACTTGATCAATATTGTCAAATATCTACGTAAGCTAGATGATTTCACGAAGCATAATTTCAGCGGAGTGTTTAAATTTGATCTAAATAAAATACGACATTAACTATTGTTGGCTCTGATCGCATTATGAAAACTAGGTTAAACTTGCAGAGAAGCTTCCTCATATATAGTCACTTTGTATTCACGAGATGGTCACTTGAGCTTTCAAGCATGTCCTTAAAGCCTTTATTGCTTCTATTAATAATGTGGCAGACTTATCCACAGCAGTAGCTTCATGCTTGAATTTCTTGCTTGGGGGCTACACAATAGAAGATAGTGAACATAACTTGAGTGGTGATCACATGCTCAAATTGCAGTGGTTACGAACTTTTCTAGCTAAAAGAATAATGTGGTAGACTTATCCACAACAGTAGCTTCATGCTTGAATTTCTTGCTTGGGGGCTACACAATAGAAGATAGTGAACATAACTTAAGTGGTGATCACATGCTCAAATTGCAGTGGTTACGAACTTTTCTAGCTAAAAGATATGGCTGGACTCTAAAAGATGAGTTTCAACAATTGAGGAAATTAACAATTCTCTGAGGATTTTCCACAAGGTACCATCTCCTTTTATTGCCTTCAGTCATGGTTTCATTAGAATGAGATTCTAATGTTTCTTTTTTCGTTTGTTTTTTTTTTTATTTTTTTTTATAAATGTCCAGGTTGGATTGGAGTTGCTTCCGAAAGACTATGATATGGAAAGCCCAAGCCCTTTCAAGAAATCCGATATTATCGGCATTGTTCCTGTGTGTAAAGTAAGGGTCTCTCTCTCTCTCTCTCTCTCTCTCTCTCTCTCTCTCTCTCTCTCTCACTTGCACACATTCACACAAATTGCATTTGATTTGAAAGTTTTACAATCTAAATTTAGTGTGACGTGCTTTGCAATAACCAAGATGTTTGAACCATATGCTACACAGCACGTAGGATGCTCTTCTGTAGATGGGCGGACCCTATTGCAGTCATCAAAGATGGCACTCGATAAAGGAAAGCTAGAAGATGCTGTCAACTATGGAACGAAGGTACCAAAGCCATCCTGTCTGTAGTAAGCTGTTTAATTCTATTCTTAACGGGTACAAAAATCAATCACAATTTTTTGTATTACTTGATTCTGAAGGCATTGGCAAAGATGATAGCTGTCTGTGGTCCCTATCATCGTACGACTGCGAGTGCGTACAGTCTGTTAGCTGTTGTGCTTTACCACACTGGAGACTTTAATCAGGTAGATATATATAATATTCTTTTGTTAATAATCAGGTAGTCTGTTAACTGATTTGTAACTGTGATTTTGTGGACAGAATATATTGTTTCTGTCCATACCTCATCATTTTTTTCCTTCTGTATTTTGATTTCAGTTTCACAATTTGAAACTATAGCATATGTTTGAGTCTCATCTCTATGTTCATGTCATCTCATCTCAACTGTCTCTCTCAATTACAATTTGTTATTTTCATTTTAAAATTTTCAATACTTATGTTTCTTATGCCTGTAGATTTCAATACAATTTGTTTCTCATTTATATTGTGTGTGTCTTCATGCATACACCATGTTCGGTAAAATGGCTCAATTAAAGTAGTTTATATAATTCTAAACTTATGAACACTATGCTAACTGCTTATATTAAAATAGTTTACATAGTTTATTAAAATAGTTTATACACCATGCTAGCTGCTTATATTATTCTACTTGAGAACATATAATCTTATGAAAATCCATCAAAACATTTTTTTTTTCACTTTATGAAAATCCGTCAAAGCATTTTTTTTTAAAATTTTTCTTTTTCGGCTTTTTTTGTTTTATGTGTCTCTTTGTATGCGTTCACTATGTTCTGTAAAATGCCTCACATAGGTCTCTGAAATATTTTTCTAAAATGGGTCTCCAAAATGCCTCAAAATTTTTATTTGGGTTTTCGTTAGGTGTCTAATTTTTTATGTGATTTGTTTTTCATTCAGGTTTGATTGTGTTTCTCATTTATATTGCCTCAATTAAAATGTCTCTTCACCCCTCTATATTTTGTGTGTTTTCATGCATACACCATGTTCGGTAAAATGACTCAATTAAAATAGTTTATATAATTCTAAACTTATGAACACCATGCTAGCTGCTTATATAATTCTACTTGTGAACATATAATCTTATGAAAATCCATCAACACATTTTTTTTTTCTTTTTCTGCTTTTTTTGTTTTATGTGTGTCTCTTTGTATGCATTCACTATGTTCTGTAAAATGCCTCACATAGGTCTTTGAAATATTTTTCTAAAATGGGTCTCCAAAATGCCTCAAAATTTTTATTTGGGTTTTCGTTGGGTGTCTAATTTTTTATGTGATTTGTTTCTCATTCGGGTTTGATTGTGTTTCTCATTTATATTATGTGATTTGTTTCTCATTTATATTGCCTAAATTAAAATATGTCTCTTCACCCCTCTATATTTTGTGTGTCTTCATGCATACACCATGTTCGGTAAAATAGCTCAATTAAAATAGTTTATATAATTCTAAACTTATGAACACCATGCTAGCTGCTTATATTAAAATAGTTTATATAGTTTATTAAAATAGTTTATACACCATGCAATCTGTTTATAATCTTATGAGTTGAATGTTATTTTTAATAGAGGTATATTCTTATAGGTTTAGCAAAAATAGAGGTATATTCAAATTGGTGACACAAATAGTGGGAGTTGAATGTTATTTTGATAATAAACAGTAGGCAAATTTTGGATTGGAGCTTGCTTACTTATATTTTCTAATCTTTGGAATGACATAGGCTTGAGATTGAAACTTTCTAGTCTTATATTTACTTATTAAGATCATTTGAAGCTTTCATTTGCTTGATATTAAAAATTTAAAACTTCCACGGCCTCTTTCTCTCTCTCTGATGCTTTTAATTTTATTTTCAAGTTGTGGGCCCCCAAAGTCCATCAAGGACCAAGTTGGGAGCTGCAAGTTTTCTCTATTCCAACTATTCTTTTCCATTAAGT
Organism: Camellia granthamiana; assembly: GCA_036172215.1. NCBI lineage: Eukaryota > Viridiplantae > Streptophyta > Magnoliopsida > Ericales > Theaceae > Camellia > Camellia granthamiana. The sequence continues at coordinate 30,826,116 of CM069911.1, read as the reverse complement.
CTTTCCTTTATTCCCATTCTTAGTACTATTAAATTAAGTTCCATTTGGATACTCTCTCTCTCTCTCTCATGCTTTGTGCTTTTGTGGGTATGCTATGCTTTCTTCATGTCTTGGGTTCTGTCAATTGATTTGGTAAACAATTTCATCAATATTTTAGCAATGCCTTCATCAATAAGCAATCTCTTTCACTTACAATGAGCTGTTTCTTCACTACATAGCCGTGCTATGTCAACCTCTTAAGCAATTTCGGTGTTCAAACAGTTCACAATATCAATATCAATATTGTGGCCTAATTTTTCCTTTTTTTTTTTTGAATCCAAATTTTGTTTTTTGTTGTGACAGTGCGTTGGCTGCTTCCCATGAGCAAACCAAATGGATCCAAAAGGGTTGGTTCATATTTTGCTTATGGGAGGATTTGAATAGTTGGAGCTATTTGAATATTTTTTTTTGTTGTTTTTGTTTTTTGCAGCTGCTGTCCATAGCATTTTAATGCACCATGTTGACCCATTAAAGGTATCACAATTCTTTAATAGGATGCTTGGCTTCCATTGGGAATAAAATTGTTCCATCTGTTTTTAGTTTACGAATTTTTTTAAATTTAATATTTCATTTCTAAGTTATTGAAAATGATTTATGATAAAAACATATATACTCATTTCTATTGCAGAACATTTGTTTTGTCATATGGTTGCTTGGTCTAATTATTAGTTCCCTATTATTTGTCATGTGTCATTTTAGGTACCATTTAGCAGGTTTGTTTATGTAGTGTTGATTGAATTTTTTTTTCTTCAATTTCTTTATGGATAACTGAAAGAGGAGTGCAGAGAAGTTGGGCATAATTGTTTGTGTTTCTTTATAGTTTTGACTTCATTTATATGAATTTGACATGTGTTGAAATCTCTGTTATTAGAATCATACAATTTGCGATTTGATTCAGTGAGTAATCAATACGAACAGGTTGTATGAATCGCAAATAGCCATGAATCGTAGGTGAATCGGTGAACCAAATCGGTAAATCATGAAGTGAATCAATTCGATTCGCTAAACTCGATGTTTGACTTTCCTTTTTAGTTTTTTATTGTTGGAAAAGGGTTCACACAACCCTTTTAAGGTCTTTAAGATTACTATATGCCATCTTTTGACTCTCTCCCTCCCTCTTTTGTTAGTTTTTCATATCTCTTTATCCCCTTAACATTATATCCATAAGTCAGTGGAGCTTTGTTAGTTTTATTTATAGATTTATTTATTTTTGCTATTGTTGTTGATGAAATATATATAAAATTAAGATGAATCTTCCTTTCGAATTCTGCAAACCCTTTAGCTCCTTCATCTGTGTTGGGCACACCCACCTTTTATTGTTGTAGTTTTTTGTCTTTTTATTTTTTTATTTTTTTATTTTATCAGGGAATTAGTTTTAGTATGAAAGATCTTTTCTCCTAACATCAATGCACAATTTTTTGTTCAGTTGGAGTGTTGTAGAGAAATTATCAATTCATGTAAGGCTGATGTTTTTATTCTTAATGCTTTGTACATGTGACGGAGGCATCAGAATCTGGTGAGGAGAATAGTTCTAAAGGCTCCATCAATAGAGGTAATCAAGATTCCATCCATTTTTTTGCTTCTATTTTTTATTTTTTTGTACATTCATGATGTTGTAAGTTGATGATTTAATCTTTTACTCGATTTCCATAGTTCAAAGACCAACTTCCTCATGTCACTTGGAATTAATTACAACCTATTTCCAGTTATTTTAATTAAATTTATTGTTATTCATTCCATTCTAAGGATTTCAGTATAGTTTGCAATAATTGAAGTTCAAAATAATTAGTTTTATCACTATATAATTTCTGCTACTACAATGTTCACCAAATGCTTGATAAATTGTTTCTCTATTTGATGTGTTTATTAATTCACAGGGAATGGAAGGTGAGAGAGAGATTAATCGAATGATCAAACTTTTGGTTGAGGAAAAAGTTCCCCTTTGCTAAACTTTTGAACTGGGGTGAGGAAAAAGTTTTTCTTTGCTTGACTGGGTTGAGTTTATGAATTTATTTATTTTTTGGATAATGTTCTCTTTGCTAATTATTTTTATTATTATTTATTGTTTTTGGGAAAGACCAAAAAAATTAGCAGTTTTTTTTTTATTTTTTTGTTTGTACTACTTCTAAATAGGTTGAATGCTCTCAATTGGATCTTAGTTGTGAGTTTATGAAATCTTTCTTTTGAGATTGTGGTTTGAAGATTTTTGAAATGATGCTACTTGCATTGTGGTGCCAAAGATATCCATGAAGGTTATCAAAGAAAGAGCATTTTTCTTGGTCAGTAAATCTCTCTCTTTTTCTCTCTATATGGATGTGTCTCTGAAACATTTTTTTGATATATAGTAGTTTCTTATGTGAACCCCACATGTGTTTGGGTGCATAAAATATTTGCTATATAGATTAAAAAACAGAGAGGGTGTGTGGGTGTGGGATGAGGGAGAGTAGAGACAGAGGGAGGCAAAAAGTGCAGATAAATGAATAAAATGGTGTGAGACAAATTGCATCTTGAAAAGTTATCTACCTATGTGCTGAATTCCATGTCTCTAAAAGATTGACATTCTCAATTTTAGAAATTAAATATATTTGCTGAATCATTAGTGCTTGATGATGGAGGGAGGCATTTATAAATATTAGTGCTTGATAATGTGTTTAAGAGCTAAAATCTAATAATGTGTTTGGAACTTTCAATTAGTGCTTGATGATTTTTGCTTTTGCAACTATTATAGATAGTGCTTGATGTTTTCAAATTGGTGTAATCCATAGACATATATGCTTGATTGGAGGGTTAGCTGATTGCCCAAAGAGAGGTGGTTTTGTTGATTAAGGTTTAGTTTCTTCTATTTTTTTTTTTTTTTTGTTGATTTTTACTTTCTATTTTTCTCTTCCTTAGTAATTAGCAAGAGAGAAGTGTAATATGAAGAGTCTGAGACTTAAGCTTAATAAAGTGAAATGAGTGTTGTAACTAACTAATACTACTGAGACTTGAGTGTAATATGTTCATGAGTTTGCTAATCATACATTTTATTTAACTAATTGATACATTTTTCTTGCTACATTTTGGGCTTTGATACACTTTAATTTTGCACAATGGGGGTGAGTAGCAATGCACGATTTTCCTTTCCATGCCTTTTCTTTTTAAACATTACCTATCAATAATTGACATGAGAGATGGTTTGTTAATATTGCAATCACTGAAATTATATTCTTTTTAAATTTTAGCCGAAGTTCAAATGAGACCAACTCTCCTCAATTAGAACAAGAAAGATTGATAGCTTAGGTAAGTATAACAGTGATGGTATAAGAAATGAACAATTTTTCTTTGAAATTATTTTGTGAATAAATTTTTCATGTACTACATAAAAGATTGGATAGAAGAAGATTAATTTAACGTTATTTTCACCGTGTCTTTAGGCACGGGCATACACTAGTCTATATAATAAGGAAGAGTGGTTTTTGAATTGTGATGGGACTATTGTCCCTTTGTCACAATGTGAACCGTTAGATTGATTCAATCCAACGGCTAAAAAATGTCTAAGAGGCAAATACATTTTCAATGGTGGATTTAGAATGGTGATTCAATCCTACGGTGTCCAATAGACCAATACATTTTCTGATTAGGTTTCTTCCCTTCCATCCATCTCTCTCTCTCTCTCTCTCTCTCTCTCTCTCTCTCTCTCTCTCTCTCTCTTTCTCATTCAAAATTTAAAATTGAGTTGTCTCCCTCATCTCACTCTTAGAGCTCACTCTTCATCTTCAATCTCCCCCGAAAACATAGTAGATCGGCGACTTCGCAGGGGTGCTAATCAGCGACTTCGCATTGGAGAGTTTGTTGGGTGCTAATCGGCGACATCGCGGGGTCCAAATCGGCAACATCGTGGCAACAAATCGGTGAGGTTCTCCAAAATCGTTTGTTTAAGCTTCTCCAGAATCTGTAAATTAATAATAGTTGCACTTTATAACATTACCAATTTTTTTTGAGCGTCTCTGTAAGCCAATAAAGTTGTATCTGATCATATTATGTTTGATGGTAATTTGTGCGATTAGGCTGCAGAAGCTTTGATTGTGTGATGGTAATTTTGTGTCTGTCAAAAGATGGATTTCCATAGGTACTTTTGAAGCTTTGATTCAAATTTCTAGAACAAAACTTATAGATGATGTATTGCAAAACTTATCCTAAAACTTTTGACAGATTTTTGAAACAGATTCAAATTTCAATGGAAGATGGATTTCCAATACTTTTTTGCTTTTTACTCTTTTTATAGATGTATAAGAGCTTTACCAATCTTTCTTTCTTTCTTTCTTTTTTTCAAATTTGAGTGAAAATTTAATTAAAAGCTTTATATGATATGAAAATTTGGCTCAAATTTGAGTGAAAATTTTGTTAAAAGCTTTATTTTAATTTGGAGTTTGGTACTGTTTGGAGTTTGGTACTGTTTGGTAGACTTGTGTCTGTAGCTTATATAGCTTATATTAGGCAGTACTAATTTAATTAAGTTCAAAAACTATTGATTATCTAAAAGCAGGGAGAGAGCTGCTTTAACTCATGGGTTGGTTTAGGAAATGGGTTGGTTTTTGATTTTTTTTTTTTGTGTGTGACTATTTTAGTATGGGTTTAAAAAGTTTTATTTGGGAATATTTTTTTTGACTTCTTTTGATTTTTTATGAGAGAAAGAATATAATGATTATGAGGTAGACGTGAACTAAAAGACTTATTTTATTTATTTATTTATTTATTTTAATTAAAATAGCCCTAAACCCAACCCCTACCTCTCTTCTCAAATGAAGCCTATGTGATTTTAGTTTCTAATAATCTAAACCAAATAGGGCCAAAAAACACTCCAACCCTTAACTTTTTTTTTTTTTTGTTTGCATAAAATCTTATGAAAAGTTGCAAAACTTATCCTAAAAATCTGTTTTAACCATTTTGAAAAAAGAAAACCATCTTCAATCCTTAGTCCTTTTAAAATTTCATCAAAATTGAGAAAAATTATGAATTTTGGAAATTTGGCGAAGGAATTTGCTCATCCTTGATTTAGAGAAAAAAAATTGCCTCTACCTTGATTACAGATTTGATTAAATGGTTGAAATGCACTTTTAGCCAATTTTTCATCCAATTTGAATTTTATGAAAAAATTTGATGAATGATTTGAAGATGCTCCAACTCGAAGAACAAGGTTTCCGTTTTAATCATTTTGAAACCTTTTGAACTGATTTTGGTTTAGTTTTTGTTCTTTTTCATGGGCAGGATTTTCCTGTATTGACGTCTGAAATTTCAGGCCCTGTAATGGGAGCATTATTTAATTTGTTTTGCTCCCTCTAACAAAAATTCTGAACTTTGTTCTATGAAGACCTGGTTTAGGGGAGTAGCCATAGAATGAAAATATGAAGAGAGATAGGAAATCTATTTTGGTTGAAACCCATAGTTCAGTTATCCTAATTTGTGTAGAGACTGGAAATAAAAGTCCTGAATTGGTTGCTAGAACTGAATACCAAAATCAGTTTGATGGTTAAGCCTACTTCATTAATACCATGCAAACGTTCCAAAGGCATACCATGTAGTGAAATACAATAATTGCTGCAATATTTGAACTTGATAAAGCTAAAGCATTTTAAGAAATGTGAATTTGAGAAAATTTTTGATTGATCGGTGTAAGAGGGGTTAACTTGAGCCCATTGAATTCTAATAGATATGAACAAGGTAGGTGATCACATAATGGGACTAGCAAGCATTGTATTTGCAGTGGTGTTTGATACAATTTTACTTTCTTAAACTAACTACAATATTTGTGTTGTTGCACCATTTCTTACTTGCATTATAATCTGTCCAGCCCTTTGTTTTCAATGAAACCAACCTTGAGTCAGTTTTTCTCTCTCATTATGGGTGATTAGCAGCCAGATTTTTTTTGTTTTTTTTCTTTGAAGTCACAGAGATCATCAATTGATCATTAGTGGAGTAGAGAAAGAACGATTCCCAAGATCAAACCGTGAGTATTTTTTTTCTTTAATTTTGGGTACACTTTTATGGGTTTGATTTTTCTTATACAGATTCCCAAAATCAGCTAGATAATATACACATTCTATTTTTCTTACACACATTCTTATACAGATAATATACACACACGAAACCATTCTATATCGTATTGATTTTTCTTTAGTTACTCTATTGAATTTATACTCTATCAGCCACATAGTATTGTTTAGTTACAGATAATATGTACTCTATCAGCCAGATAGTATTGTTTTGTGCAACTATTGTATTGAGTGGTTGTTGTGCCATTAACCATTCTATTGAGTTACCCATTAACCATTCTATATTCCTTGCTTATTAAGTGTTTGATAAAATGTTTGAATGGAATTTACACACAACAAATCCAGTTGATGGTATCCTCTCTCATATATAGATTTTTCGGTTTGATTTTGTGGAGAAATGGGAATCATCCCAATAATTTTTTAACTTGCTTTTGGATAATGGGAATCATCCAACTACCAATATTATTATTCTCTTGATTTCTACTTCTGGGTCTGTGTTCTGTTATTTTTTTGCGATTTTTCTATGTGGGTTTTCTGAGTTTAGGCTTAAGTTGCAATGATGTTGTGTATATTTTTTCAGATTCACTTGCATTTTTTCTTTGTTAGGAATAGACATCATTTTTTTACTTGCATTTAGCTGAACCTTTCAGATTCACTTTTCATGACACATAAGCATTCAATTTTGCTATAGAATTGTTGGCTATCTTCTTCAACATTACCTTTGGTCGGGTAACTAATTGCAAATTTTGCTAGAAAGTTGTGGCGGTTGTTTTTGATGGTCAAATTTTGGATGTTCTGTAAAATGTCTCAATTAAAATAGTTTATTTTCTTATATAATTATACTTTTTTGTTGTTCAAATAGTGAGTGAATCTATCAAGTCAAGTAAATGACTAAACAACATTTCCTACAGAGAGTTTGATTAACCATGCTTGAATGCACTTAGTGCTGGTAATGTGAATGTCCTAATTGATCAAAGTTATCTTATAGTTTATTCTACATTCCCCCCCCCTCCCCCTCCCCCTACACACACACAACAACAACAAAAAAATTAGTGAGTGAATCCATCATAGTTTATTCTACATTCCCCCCAAATAGTGAATGATACATGCCTTGGATATTTGGTAAGGTTAACAAAAATATAGGTATATTCAAATTGGTGAATCAATCAATGGGAGTTGGATCTTATTTTTAATAATAAACAGTGGGCAATTTTTAAAGAGTTGATTTTAGATAATGGATAGTGGATAATGGAGCTGCCTTGGCTTGAAGGTGTGTTTGATTGGCTCATAAAAAGTTGTTATGGCTTTGTTTGCTACAATGGTTGATTAGGTAATTGGTCTGCCTTCCTATAGCGACCCCGGTCTTTCCCCATTTGATTGTTGTATCCGGACTTAGGTTCCGTGGATCCTGTTATTATATATTTATTTTTGTCGTCCTTTAATTCCTTATTTTTGAGATTATAGGATGTGTTGGGCAGGTTTGTTACAGATTGGTTGTGTTTGGGAACAAATGGTTGCTGCCTAGAATTTTGGTCCTTCGCTCGAGCGAGCAGTTTGTCGCTCAAGCGAGCTCTTTGTTTTTGGTCCTTCGCTCGAGCGAGAGACTGCGTCTGGGTATAGACCTAAGAGTTGCATTTCTTGGCTCGAGCGAGCATTCCTTCGGTCGAGCGAGCGAGGTGTATGTTTTCGAGTTCTTCGCTTGAGCGAGCATTCTGTCGCTCGAGCTTGCTTCTGGGTTGCAGACCTGAAGCTTCGAGTTTTTGGCTTGAGCGAGACTTTCTTCACTCGAGCGAGATTTCCCGTGTCTGGTCGCTCGAGCGACCAAGTCTTCGCTCGAGCGAGCCTGTTATATTTAAATACGTAGCAGTGGGGAAAAATTCATTTTTTTTTATCCTCTTTTGATTTCAAAACCCTAGGTCCATGTTCTCTCTCCCTCTACACACCTTCTCTCTTAGGTTTCATCTATTTTTAGGGTGTTTCTACCCTAGGTTCTTTGTTAAAAAGATAGAGGGTCGCGAGGGCTTTGTTTTAATCTGAGAGTTTGGCGGTTTGGAGCACTTTGGATTTTGGGCCATCATCTCCATTTGAGTTCTTCACTTCGAGGTAGGGATACCCTACTCCATTTTATAGGTTTTATCCTAAGTTTTGGTCATTTTGATATGTTGGTGTCGTTTGGTAATTTTTAGGGTTTGATTTATAATTTGAGAAAAAGGGAATTTTTATATATTAAACTTCATGTGTTTGGAAGTCATGAAAAATAACATTGATAGTATTAAATTGAGAAAATTGAACCTTAGGGTTAATTTTGAGGAAAGGGGGAAAAGCCCTAATTGTTGTAATAAATTAATTTGCATAATTAATTTAGAGAAAAATGTGGAATTAAGTTTAATTCTTGAAATTGGGGAATTATGAGATTAAATGGTGTAGTTGGATAGTTTAATCACTCACCTATGAAAATGTTGAGTTTATATTTGTTGACACATTTATTTCCTGTTTAGAAATAACTGTTTTGGGCTATCGGTGGAGGATAGTCGTGGTTGTTGTAGACATTGCATGCTGATTAGGGAAAACTGAAACTAATCACATTGAATAAGTCATTGAATATGACAGTTGAATTAATACAGCAAATACGTGTATTGATTGAATATTGTATATGACAAGTGTTAAATACATTGTATATGCATATTGTTTGGAAGGAGATAGGGAATGTACTCCATGGTTTGAGGGAAGATAGGGGATGGACTCTCAAACCTGTTTTGGAGGAGAAAGGGGATGGACTCCATTAGTACAGCAAATCTGTGTACTTATTGATGTATGGAAGTGTATTAGTACAGCATATATGTGTACTTATCGATTTATGGAAGTGTTTTAGTTTGAGCCTTAGTTTCACTTAAATTGTTGATATTGGAAGTAATGTTAATATGAGATGTAGTCTCATTACATAGTTTGGCCAGGTTCTGAGCCATGTTTGTATAATTGGAAAGTTGAATAATAACGTAAAGTGAAACATGTCATGGACATTACTGTCATGAAACTGTATAGTGATATAATGGATTTAATAGTGTTAACCATCTATCGAATGCTATTGCTTTAGTCAATTCTTATATTTGGTTTAGTATATTTCTGCTGGGCTGTGGCTCACCCTATACGGGAACATCATTTTCAGGTCCAGGTGATATGCTACCTCCAAGGACTTAGCTTGGAAGGATTTGGATTTGAAGACTTGTTTTAGTTAGTTATTATTTGATATTACATGTAAACTCAAGCCAAGGGCTTAATTTGTAGTTGAGTTAGTACTCACATTTTGTGTCCAAGTGTTGGCTTGGAAAGCTGTAAGCCCGTAGGGCATTTACTTTTGATGTTACATGTGATGTTTTTCAATAAGAATACTCTGATGAATGGAATAATGTTTTGTTTTCTTATATCAATGCATGTCAATATTGTGTATATTGTGGGTTTATTTTGAGGGCGTTACACTTCCATTGATGGATTTGTCAATAATTTGTTGTTTATCTATTGTTTAACTTGGCTTCATTTTTACTAGCTAGGCTTCATTTTATATGTTGGCTATCTTCTGGATTATTAGCTACATGCAGTTTATGTTTTTTGTTCAGAGACGATACAGAAGCAAGAACCAAGAAGAGCGAGTACTTGATTTTTTTATGCTAATAATTTGGGTCTTCTATTTTAATTTTTGAATTTCATACTATTTTGATAATAATCATTGTGATAATTTTTACTGCAATTTTAAAAATTAGCATGGTTTAGAATGCCTTTATGTTTGATTTTATTGTTTTTCAAAAACAAGATGTTTTAGTTTGTTTTGATTAGACTTGAAAAATTCAAGTTAGACAATGAATGGAAGTGTTGTGTGGGTCTATTAGTGAATGTTTCAAGAAATGGAGAGTAATGGCACAACGGCCCATTTAACAAGTGAGCCTTTTTTTTTCCTCTTATTTTTTATTGAATTTTTCAAATTTTTATTGAATCGGTCTATTAGTGAATGTTTCAAATTTTATTTTTTTTTGTTGATTTTTCTTTTTCGGCTTTTTTTTTTTGTTTTGTTTTATGTGTCTCTTTGTATGTATTCACACTACAAGAAAAGTGGGTTTATGAGACGGAACAATTTGCGACGGCACACTTGCCGTCTCAAAAAGTCACTTTTTGCGACGGCAGAAAATGCCGTCTAAAAAAAATAGAGTATTTGCGACGGCACCATTTGCCGTCTCAAAAAAGCAGAGCATTTGCGACGGCACAATTTGCCGTCTCAAAAAATGAGAGCATTTGCGACGGTATTTTCTGCCGTCGCAAATACTCTCATTTTTTGAGACGGCAAATGGAGCCGTCGCAAATACTCTGCTTTTTTGAGACGGCATTTTCTACTGTCGCAAAAAGTGACTTTCGTGTTTTTT